>JAMPIV010005125.1:600000-887465 GCA_024509875.1 Oreohelix idahoensis | reverse complement strand
ACAGATTTATACGCTAAGGTCCCAGGTTTTCCCTCTCTCAGTAAAAGAACATAATTTTTATATATTAATCTATCCTAAGAGGAAAACAGCATTAGCAAAATCTTGCATACAAGAGAAAATACAAAGTTATTACATGGTTAAATCCTAAACGAATTATTCATCCCTGTTATTCTCTCGCTCTGACAGCTGTGCTCACAGACAACATGCGCACTCTTACCTAATCGTTGGTTTTCAAACCCCAGTTTCTCCAAAAGACTAATTAATCAAAATGTTGGGAAACGTTTGTCTCACTGTTGTAAATAGGAGGCTGATGAAGGTCATGATAAAGTCCTCCTTTTTTCCAGTTAATGATGTCCACCAAATGATAAATATAAGTGGATGGAAGCAGACATCATCATCATCAGTTGATAAACTCTTAATACAAGACCCTTGCCCTGAGCAAGAGACATGCTGAGAAATCTGAAGCTCGCTCGAACATCACCAGAGTTAAATACTGTGTTGTTGTGTTGCTCGTGGTTCGAGTATGGAATGTCAACTTGACCTACGCAGTGGTGTGTAGACATAGATGGAGTGTATAATGTGCAAATGATAGGAAGAGTTCGTGGTGTTGACAAATGTTCTTTTCTCACACTCATGTATGGCTGGAAGTCATTGACACCAACGACTGTGTACCTTTACTAAAGTTTAATTGGACGTACACACTCGACAGCACAGATAGTGACAAATCACAGGTTGGCATAATACATCATGGTACAGTGGATAAATGGTCTTGCAATGTTATGTTACATGGGCACTCATGTAGAATAATAGTATAATGGACTGTCAGTAGCCAAGCACTCAGTATTGCCCATATATATAGATCATCTGACTTCACTGACTGAGCACGTCAGCTTATAAATAATATTCCAGATGGCTTCTAGACCTAACCTCGTCTAGCGAAGATTCTTTAACATAATGTTCAGCACAGTTTTTTTCATATAATAATATTGAACCGCTAGCAATGGGTTCTCATGTGTAGCAGTGATCTCTGGACTAATCAAGCGATAATACGGGCATCCCTTTTCTCTTCTTGAAAGTCACTACATGTTTGGTTACAAGATGGCTTCACTCGTGAGCTGTCACTCACGTTTGGATACAGATAATGAATCTGTCCTAAAGTTAGTCATTCATTAAACATTTCATTGCTCTGTAGATTTGATCATGAACAATTGACTGCATTCTACAGGATATAGTGCTGCTAGGAATCAGAATCGTTTTTTTCATCTAGTTAGAATGTATTCTCTCAGACGTACAAATCATCCCTATCGAAAAACGGTGGCTTCGTACGAGAGTTCAAAAGAGTATCTTTATTACCTTGGTTTTCAGAAATATGATTTTGCCATTCCTTGGCAATAAGAATGAACACTGGGGTAAAGCATACACGATAGGTCTAGACGACTATCACTTTCCCCAAAACCACTGAGATCACTTTTTCCGGCGACAAGCCGACATAGAAAAAACACAGTCCCATCAGGACGAAGCCAAATCACACCTCTCTCGCGACACATCCGCCGAACAGCCTTTGACCTCTCTAGAGACAACAGAACATATAGTTCGACTTAGATATGTAAAGATATACAGATATAAGACAGACTCGTCCTACTCAGACAAACAATACACATAAATTCAGGCCATAGATATTCTGAAGCAAGAACAATCTATTACTACCCAAACAAAGAATAAATCGCAGTAAAACTGGATTCATCCGCGGAGTTCGATCGAAAGAGACGGCACAACTTTCAAGGGAAGTAACTCAATAATGACTTTCCCTTAAGCACTAAAAAATTACCTATTTTGTTTACAAAATATTTGCGAACATAACAAGTATACCAATGTATAATATTGTAAGATATCAAAGACTGCACGTAACAGTCTTACCACACCTCCCGGGAAAAAAAATGGAACATTTTTTTCTTTTTGAAATACATCTAGGAGCAATGTACAATAGGCTCACAACGCATGAATAATGCGCAGATGAAAATATCAGGAATACATATAACGCCTAATATGAGGCTAAGTCGACTTATGGAGCGACTGGTGAGAATGTGTCTCATAAACTGAGAGAAATTATTTCTCTACAAGTAAATTTTTCCAGGAAGGTGTCATCAAAGTATAATACAATTCTGGCAATTACACGATGCCTAAAAAATCATACCATCATTTCGTATTAGATATCTTAAATTTATGATTTATGAAGAAAAAATCATCAAAGCACAGCGGTGAATAAACATCAATGAACCGCTATGTAGTGATACAATCATTATATTATTAAATTACAAATTTGTATCTATCATGATATAGAAAAGGAACTACTATAGAACTAGACATATCAAGAAGTCTAAGTCCTAATAGTTATGTGGAATCATGTGGGCATCTTGACAGAATGTCTGCCATCACATTATCTGATCCACGAATAGCTCGCACAGAGAAATGAAAAGGTTGAAGAGCAATTGCATATCGAGTAGACCTCGAGCTCTTCAAATTCTTACTCTGTATAGCAGTAAGAGCTTTTTGGTCGGTTTCTACTATGAAATGTGCGCCCAGAAGGAATCTTTGTAGTTTGAGGATCGACCAAACCATAGCTAATAGCTCACGGTCTAAAACCGAATAATTCCTTTCTGCCGCATTAAGTTTTCTGGAAATATACATTACAGGATGCAGAGTTCCAGAGTACTCTTGCATTAGTGCCGCTCCAATCCCAGTGGATGAAGCGTCACTACGAAGAACGAATGTTTTATCTTTAGTGGGTAGCACTAAAATAGGTGGTGTTGAAAACAATGTTTTAATCTTATCCAGAGAGCATTGGCATTCCTGAGACCAGGACCACATTAGGCGAACCTTTCTTTAGAAGTGTTGAAAGAGGTGCCATGATAGAGGATAGATTCTGAATGAATCTGCCATAAAATTGAATAAGACCTAACAGACTTCTCACCTGTTTTTTAGTCTTAGGGATTGAGATGTTAAGTATCTTACTAGTATTATGGTCCTCTGTCTTTAGGAAACCATGACCAACTCGGTGGCCTAGGAAAGAAATTTCGCTAAAACCAATATAGGCTTTAGAGGGTTTCGCTGTCAGGTTGTGCTCGCGCAAAGTAGACAGCAATTCATCTAACCCTGAATAGTGATCTTCCCAAGTATCGCTGAAAAGACAGATGTCGTCAAGATATGCAATGACATCTGACCGATAAGATAGGATTCGGCGCATCATGCGTACGAATGTAGCTGGTGCGTTCATAAGACCGAAAGGCATAAAATTCCATTGGAACAAACCTCTAGGTGTTGAAAAAGCCGTGAGAGGTTTGGCGCGTTCAGATAAAGGAACTTGCCAATATCCTTTAGACAAATCAAGTTTAGTGAAAAAATGAGATTTGGAGAGTCGAGTAAGTAGTTCTTCCAGTAAAGGCATAGGTTCGGCATCGAACTTCGTTACTTGATTCAATTTTCGATAGTCAACGCAAAGACGTATGTTATTGTCTTTTTTCGAACAATAACCATCGGCGAAGAATATGCAGAGGTGGATGGTTCGATTATTTTCAAATCTATCATCTCATCCAACTCTTTCTCGACCTGTGCTTGAAAATGTATAGGGATAGGATAAGGTCTAACCCTAATAGGAGTATGGTCAGTTAGAACAATGTCATGTTCAATGACATTCGTTTGTCCAGGGATGTCAGTGAGTACATCCTGAAATGTTTGCAACATAGTTGAAACTTGTCGCTGTTCTCCTAGAGACAAATCAGGAGAGACAGTAACGTTCTTCCATGATTCACTAGAATGAAGTGGGATCATTGGAAGAGGAAGATTTACATCTGAAAAACTTGTTTCCTCATCCTGTATCACGGACAGTGATGAGTAATGACCATGTTGTACTGGAGAATTGTCCGTTGCTTGGAAAATGGGTTGCAAATAATCCGGACGTTCATGGAATTCAGTAAGCATATTGATGTGGAAGGTTTTATGCTTCCCATCAATATCGACAATATAGTCGACATCGGAAATTTTCGATATTATATCGTACGGACCTTTCCAAGAAATAAGTAATCTGTTTTTCCCTACAAGGTAGTAATACAAATGCTTTGTCACCAGGACAAAGTTGTCGTAAGCATCTCTTCTTATTGGCAAATTGCCTTGCCTTCTGTTTCGCAAATTCAGAAGAAGAAGTTGCTAATTTGCATGCTTCGATAATCTTTTGTCTCAACGCGATGACATATTCGTAGGATGACTTTGTGTCATCGTCAATATTGTCAGATGTTATGAGATCGTGAAGCAACGACATAGGGCCACGCGGACGCGCGCCAAAGACGAGTTCAAAGGGAGAAAATCCTGTATGTTCATTGGGTACCTCTCTGTAAGCGAAGAGGGCCGCAGGTAAAACTCTGTCCCAGTCTTGAGGATGATCCTCAGTTATCTTCCCCAGTAAGTTTTTAAGTGTTCTATTAAGGCGTTCGACCATACCATTAGACATTGGATGGTAGATACTACTTAAAGATCTATCTATCTGCAGAGTAGACATTACTTGAGACATGGTATCTGATATTAGTTGGGTGCCATGGTCTGACAATATCTCTCCAGGGAAACCCAAACGAGAAAATATAAGCCAAAGAGCATCTGCAATATCAGCAGTAGTAATGCTCTTCAGAGGAATAGCCTCTGGCCAACGTGTGCACATATCAACACACGTCAAGATAAACTGATGTCCTCTGGCAGACTTGATCTTAAATGGACCAATAATGTCTATGGCCATTTTTTGGAACGGCCGAATAGGAATGTCCGCCGCCTGAATGGGTGCAGCATGCCGTGGACCTTTGGATTTAACTTCCTGACATACTTTACAAGATCGACAATAAATCCGTATGTCCTTGTTTACCAATGGCCAAAAGAAAGCCGCAAGGACTCTTGACTTAGTACGGGAAAAACCCATGTGTCCAGCACACTGAGAGTCGTGAGCGTGCTGCAAAATTTTAACTCTCAAATTCTTGGGAACCAGGATTTGAGAATGACTTGACGTAATGGAGTCTTGAACCATACGTACAAGTACGCCATTCTTCTTTGTAATCCACGATTTACGACTTGTGTCTTTATTCGGATCACCTGTAGTTGCAAGAATGAAGAATTTCTTCAGAGTGGGATCATCTTCTTGCTGTTTTATAAACGAGTCACGAGAAATTACCAAGGGATCATCTTGGTTATGCACTTCATTATCTTCAGTAGATGAAGTTTTAGGCATATTAAGAGCCTGAGCTCTAGTGACTACAGCGTTAGCAATCTGCATGTTTTGCCTTTCCCACGCGGAAATTTGTTGCGGAGTGCATTCTTTGACTCCATGAATGCGACCGATGATGAGGTCAGCGATCGGATTCGGAAGAAGACATGCGTGTACATCTCCTGTAAAGAAAGGAGTAGCAATCCTAATGATAGCAGTAGAGTATTTCTCTAATGTGCCGCCAAATGTTACACATTTGACTACTTGTCCAGTGGCACGGGAAGGATCTACGAGTGACTGCCTAACACCAATTGTGGTGCATCCAGAATCAAATAGCACAGAGACTGGATTGTTATTCACTAAACCCTTATGTAAGACAAGAGAACCTCTTCCATCATGCGCGACTGATGCCGGAAGAGCAGGAAGAGGATGGCCACAGCTTAAAGTAGACACTGTGGTTGGCTCAAATAACGTTTTGCATTGGGGGCACTGAGATGCTCTCCCAAAATCAAAAGCGGCACATGCCATATTACTAGCATCATTATTATCTTTACTCTGTTTATAGGCTTCATGGGACTCTTGTTGTGCAGAGTTTGCCTGAAAATGTGGTTTATGTCTTTTGTTTTGAGATCTACCTCGGTTATTATCACCTCTGTAGTTATTGTTACCTCTATTGTAACCCCTATTTGGGTTTGAGTCATAGTTCCCTTGGTTACCATTATCATATTCATTATAATGAGTATCTCTGTAATTATGATCTTGTTGACTCCAAGACGGATAACCCTGATAGTTTCTATAATTACTTCCTCTACGGAAATTCCTATAATTATGACCACCCCTGTGTCGAGAGCTATCAGCTCGTCTCCAGTTCTTTGAAGAAGAACCCTGAAATGATTGGTTACCTTGGTTTTGATAACTATTATGGTTACCTTTTTTATCAAATCTGTTTTGAGGTCCCTGAAATCTGTGTGAATAATTGGGATTGTATGGTGTTGCTGAAGCAACTGGCATACTCTCCTTAATCTTAGTGTTGCCAAAAGTCACGTCGGGGTGTGCAGTGACATATTGGGAACAATATTCTTCCATTTCTTTTAGAGATTTGGGTTTACGCTCATGTATAAATTCAAGGAAGGGTTTGTTAACACATGACATAATCTTATCTCTGAGCAACAAATCCATAAGTCCTTCATACGTTTTTTCTGTTTTGGAAAGCTCAATCCAACGATCAACTGTGAGACGTGCCTTTGCAGTGAATTCTGAGAATTCTACACCTGTCTCAGGCACCATCGTCTTAAACAAAAGGCGATAGCCTTCTTCACTTAGCTGGTATTTTTTTATCAAAGCCGCCCTAATGACATCATAATTATCCTTATCTGCTTCTCCTACAAGGCATAATCTAGTCAAAGATTCACCTTTCAAGTTTTCTGCTAATTGATTAGCGTATTGTGATTTATCCACATTATGTGTACGACAAGAACGTTCAAATCTATCCAGCCAGAATGTAATATCGTCACTGGACTGATTGAACGGTGGAACCTTAACCTGGTAAGTAGAAGGTTTACCATTACCACTAGATGCCTGATTAACATTACTCATACTTGTCAATCTCAATTTCTCTAACTCAAATTCATGTTCTCTTATTGCTTTTTTTTCTTCAGCTTCTCTGTCTAATCTTTTTTGTTCAGCTTCCCTGTCTAATCTTTTTTGTTCAGCATCCCTGTCTAATCTTTTTTGTTCAGCAGCAGCTTCTCTTTCTAATTTTTTTTGTTCAGCTTCAATGTCTAATCTTTTTTGTTCAGCAGCAGCTTCTCTTTCTAATTTTTTTTTGTTCAGCTTCAAATCTCCTTTGCTCCACCTGCATCTGCAATTTCTTTTGTTCAGCAGCAGCCTCAGCTTCTCTTTCTAATCTTTTCTCTTCAGCCAGAGCTTTTCTCTCTTCTGCAGCAGCTTTTCTCTCTTCTGCAGCTAATGCTTTGTCATATTGAGCAACTGCCCATTCTTCTAATTGTTGACCAGTCTTATCAAGGGCTTTCCCTTGTATAATGAAGTATTCTAATGTAGACATGGTGTCTAACAATAATACTAATCACCTGAAATAATAATAATACCACAAGTTCTTAATGACTTGATTAATCAGTATACTATCCCAATATCTGTGGGTCACAAGCCTTAATAAGGTCTTGTATAACAGTAATAATAATCAAGTACTGGTTTATACCATAACCCAAGTGCAGTGCACAGGTAATAGTGTCTTATGAAATATACCTATATAAAACATATGTCAACCAACAGAATACATAAAGTACAAATAGGACTGACAATACAAGAACGTTTGCAGAAATCAAAATAAATCAAATAGGGAAATCAATGAAAATAATCACTGAATCTGCAAAGAATAACAACACAAATGACGTCACAGTATATGAATATAAATTGTGAATAGAACTGAAAGATAGAAAAGGTTAGACCAACAAATTACAAACAAATCAAAACAAAACTAAAGAACAAAGAAATATTACAAAAATAACAATAATTACAGTCTTCACAGCTAACACAAAAGCAACAGTTGTCGCAAGCAAATTTTCAATTAAGAAAATTGCACCTATAGAAAACGCCCACAACGGACCCTCTATGACGTGGGATATTCTGTTGTGAGGACTCCGCCCAACCTTAAACACAACCCGCTGACATAGAAACTAACATACTATACAAACAAATAACATGTAAACATAAATATATAAATTATGTGTATGATAGTATGTGTTGCAAAATAGGCTCAGTTTTACAGTAATGGCAAAGTTATTCTTATGAAAATAAACAAACTGCCACTTTATTCAATTAAACATTCTGGCCTTAAATATTAAAGTTCATATATAAAAAACAAGAAGATCCATCGATGAAAATAGGACTTCTAGTTCAATAATACTGTCTTCCTGTTAGTATTGACAAGAATTGATCCAACTGTTCTGTGAAACTCTGTAATGTCTAATGTAAAAATGTCAACAACGCTGACCTACATACTGCATTCACTTGACAGGTCACGTGACGAAGTGTTGACAAAGAGCAAACCAATACTGCAAGTGTGTCGTATCAGCCACAGGAAACGGTCTGGTATCGGTAGTCTGTTGACTTCTGAACTTCTGCTAGGTCAAACCCAGAAAGCTGGTCCACCAGTTGATAAAGTCCTCCTTTTTTCCAGTTAATGATGTCCACCAAATGATAAATATAAGTGGATGGAAGCAGACATCATCATCATCAGTTGATAAACTCTTAATACAAGACCCTTGCCCTGAGCAAGAGACATGCTGAGAAATCTGAAGCTCGCTCGAACATCATCAGAGTTAAATACTGTGTTGTTGTGTTGCTCGTGGTTCGAGTATGGAATGTCAACTTGACCTACGCAGTGGTGTGTAGACATAGATGGAGTGTATAATGTGCGAATGATAGGAAGAGTTCGTGGTGTTGACAAATGTTCTTTTCTCACACTCATGTATGGCTGGAAGTCATCGACACCAACGACTGTGTACCTTTACTAAAGTTTAATTGGACGTACACACTCGACAGCACAGATAGTGACAAATCACAGGTTGGCATAATACATCATGGTACAGTGGATAAATGGTCTTGCAATGTTATGTTACATGGGCACTCATGTAGAATAATAGTATAATGGACTGTCAGTAGCCAAGCACTCAGTATTGCCCATATATATATAGATCATCTGACTTCACTGACTGAGCACGTCAGCTTATAAATAATATTCCAGATGGCTTCTAGACCTAACCTCGTCTAGCGAAGATTCTTTAACATAATGTTCAGCACAGTTTTTTCATATAATAATATTGAACCGCTAGCAATGGGTTCTCATGTGTAGCAGTGATCTCTGGACTAATCAAGCGATAATACGGGCATCCCTTTTCTCTTCTTGAAAGTCACTACATGTTTGGTTACAAGATGGCTTCACTCGTGAGCTGTCACTCACGTTTGGATACAGATAATGAATCTGTCCTAAAGTTAGTCATTCATTAAACATTTCATTGCTCTGTAGATTTGATCATGAACAATTGACTGCATTCTACAGGATATAGTGCTGCTAGGAATCAGAATCGTTTTTTTCATCTAGTTAGATGTATCCTCTCAGACGTACAAATCATCCCTATCGAAAAACGGGGGCTTCGTACGAGAGTTCAAAAGAGTATCTTTATTACCTTGGTTTTCAGAAATATGATTTTGCCATTCCTTGGCAATAAGAATGAACACTGGGGTAAAGCATACACGATAGGTCTAGACGACTATCACTTTCCCCAAAACCACTGAGATCACTTTTTCCGGCGACAAGCCGACATAGAAAAAACACAGTCCCATCAGGACGAAGCCAAATCACACCTCTCTCGCGACACATCCGCCGAACAGCCTTTGACCTCTCTAGAGACAACAGAACATATAGTTCGACTTAGATATGTAAAGATATACAGATATAAGACAGACTCGTCCTACTCAGACAAACAATACACATAAATTCAGGCCATAGATATTCTGAAGCAAGAACAATCTATTACTACCCAAACAAAGAATAAATCGCAGTAAAACTGGATTCATCCGCGGAGTTCGATCGAAAGAGACGGCACAACTTTCAAGGGAAGTAACTCAATAATGACTTTCCCTTAAGCACTAAAAAATATCTATTTTGTTTACAAAATATTTGCGAACATAACAAGTATACCAATGTATAATATTGTAAGATATCAAAGACTGCACGTAACAGTCTACTTCAATTTTTGTCCAGTTAGGAAAGTACTTATGATATCTAATGCTCACAGGGTACAATAGCTTGGAACTTCACTCGTTAATTTGAAAGTCAGGTACATAAATCGGTTTAGGATAAATCTCCTTCACAACACAATGGTCTTGATATGGGAAATGTCAAATGTTATTTCAGTCGCCACCACAGGCGAAATATATATGAACTTGAGAAAGAAATCTGGATATTAGTAAGTCCAGTTACCATTTATTCTTAATATTACTTTTGGGCCAGCACTCTGTCGTTCTTCTGGGTGTAAAACACTAGGCCAGACAGGTCACTTGCAAAACCCGGTAATTATAATTCAGAATGTTCTTTAGGTAAAGTTCTTCTCAGTTACATAGGTACTGAAAGCCGCTGGTAAGATTTAGGGTTTATGACACAGAATACTGTATAGGGAAAAAAGAAACACATAAATACTCAACCCTAATAGTATATCTAATCCTACGCGTAAAAATATCACTTCGTTATTCAACTTAAATTAGAAACCATAGCTTAGAGCTAGTCTCATCGTTAAAACTCCCCCGTGAAATAAATTCTAGTCCTTTAAAAATCAGTCATCATGAATTAGAAATACATATAAATATATTTCGTCAATACTCATGAGTCATCAGTGCATTTACTTAGTTAGTCAAACTATTCTATTACTGGTTACTAGCAGTTTAATCAAATTTATTAATAGCCGAATGAGTTTAGCTAGAAATTATAATTTATTCTGCTTCCCACTGTAATGCAGTAACTTTAGAGAATATAACTGACTTATCATTTAATCACTCTGCACAAAAGAAACTAGTGAAATAAAATAAGCGATCACCATTTAAATCACTCAATCACTGCTAGATATTTATATTTACCTCGCGCAGCCTACTAAGACTATGCTCCAACGAAAACTGAGATTTTCTTTAATACAGCAAATCTAGAAACGAAGCTAGAATGTGTCTAGAGAACTGCGGAGTCTAAATGAATACTGCATACTGAGTCTCAACTGCTCCGGTATAAATATCTCTCTGATGAAAGGAAAAAGGTTCCGTCTAAGACTTGAAACATACTCAATCCAGATGTTTACACCTACATTCATATTTACATTCAAATCTGCAAAATCAAAGATCTGCTCACCCGAATTATTTCGCACCCATGCCGACCAGGTCTCTCTCTGTTGCGTACGGACTCATTTGAGAACCGACGTAACATAAAAGACCAGACCCCGTGCGAAGATTTCCTCGACTATTGCTAATTAGTGTGAGTTTTCTTCACCTCTCTATGTTCGTCTTCTAGCGAGGAACGTCTTTGAACTGCTCGCCCTCACCGTGGTTTTTACTTCACTAGCGAGCGGGTTACAAGGGAGGTAATAAAAATCTGCTCCAACTTGTTTCCCGAGTTTACTGCTCTAGTACTAAACTTTAATTACCCCTTTGATCGCTGTCCATCGAACCATACATTAACTTAACGCCACCTCCCATAGTTGCGTCACTTTACAACTATACTCGATCTCTGGCTCTGGTGTAAAATTACAGCTCACGTAGATAATTAAGTCTGCTGGTGATCTACATCAAAGAGATGCAATAGATGCTTGCTAAATTATAAGAAGACAAAGGTACGAATTGCTAACAATCTAGCGTATGCAAAAGAAAGGTAAAAGAGCGGAAAAAGGGTAAAAGAGCGGAAGAAAAAGGAAAAGACCAGTGTAGAATATAAAAAAAAATATCTGAAATTTATTAATCATAATATTTCTGCGACAGGGGGGCACATAAATGTGTCGGGAAAACGCCATACTGAGAAGAGCGTTTCGTTTCTATTTCTATTACCAGTTATTGGTGGCACCAGCAGAAAGGACCATTTCTGGTACAAGCAGGGACAAGCGGTTTACGCATTAAGACGGCAGACTAGCTTTGAAGACTCTCCTAGACTTTCCTGGGACACGAGCTTCACCCTACAAACCTTGACCAGAGACGAGTAACAGCAGTGTACAGAAAACCTACCAATCAGGAGGAGGATTAGAATCATCAGTGGCAGCTAAGTTAACCTATATGCTGCCACTTGAACTTTTTATAACCCCACACTACCATCATCAACGTGATGAGTAACTTTTCTTGATTCATAACTATTCCAATTATTTTCCAACTGTTAAAACCTAAAGTGATTATTAAATTTTGTTATTTGTAATGTTACAAATTTAACTTCGATTTAATCTTTTAAATGTACTACATGTTTGCCTCAGTCAAAGTTGCTAAACATATACTCTAAACAGAGCTATACATACATTATAATAATAAATTCCACTGATTAACTCAGCGGTGGGGGCTTAACGAGCTAGAATAAACCATTGCTAAATTCTTCATAAAAGTGTCAGCAGATTATAGAATTAACGTGCTTAGCGACAGCCAGCATTGTTTTCGCTTATCTGAATATCTTATGAAAACTCCCATGTGATAGAAGCTTTACTACTCTTCTATCGACATTTATGCCTAGAGTATTCTTGTGTAAAGATAGACTCCATTGAAGCATTTAACAGATACTCTTGAGTTTTGGCCACTGTTGGACCACTACTGCAAAGCAGGGGAGGCAATACCGTCCCACTTCCCACATTATCCGAATGGTCAATTAACCGAATCACCAGAACTAATGAACGAGGAAACGGTCTGTAGGTAGCTGTTTGGAAAAACAGTTGATGTCTCTGAAAAAAAAAAAAAAATAGTGAAACTTAATTTCTTGAAATTATTAACAACACTCCTGGCTATTCTGCTTGTGGATTCTAAGAGGAGACAGAATGGATTAAAATTGATGCAGACAATGATAGCTTCCAGATTTTGACGGATGAGGAAATTGTTGACAGTATTGAAGAAGCGGATAACTGTGAAAAAGAAGACAAGTAATAAAACTATTAACCGATTCCCTGTCATTGTTAAGGCTTCAACTGCCTGGAGATAGCAATGATGTAAAGTTGAATGAATGCAATGCACCAAAACTTTGAAGCTGAAACAATTGCGAGATTTAGCAGCTTAGAAACGAGTATCTAATACTAAACAAAAATCACTGTTGTACCTTTTCTAACAAAGTGTTTTGAAAATGTCATCATCAAAGTACATAATTGCCGCCGTAAGTACTTGGTCGGTCGGTCAGACAGTCGGTCGGTCAGTCACATTTTTGCACTCCGTCATTTGCACACTTTTTTTCTATTTTCGAAAGAGTACATTAACTTTCAAGAACAGCTAAGGGGGTGCAACTGTGGTTGAAAGTTAGACAATAATTGTATTGTTTCCCCTTATATGTACTCTCGCGAAAATAGAAAAAAGTGCGCAAATGAAGGTGTGCATGAACAGTTTGATTATGGAAAGAAGCCAACAAACAGATTGATAAACAGTACATGAACTGGAGTTTCGTCAAACTTCAAACGTTGTTCTCAGAGTCAGTAAGTCGACCAAGGCGTCCCAGAGGCGGTAAGTCGACTAGGGCAAGATTTTAAAAGATGCGCGAACAATTACGAGAAATGTTGTCATAAAGAAAATGTTAGTTATTTAGTCAATTTACGGGCCATTAGACTATTATCACTTCTCCACATGTCATTTAGGTAAGGTTACTCCGTGTCTTCTTATTTAATACATCCATATAATTTTCACTACAAGTATCTAATGTCATCTACCCTTCCAAGATGGAGGTGAAATTCGTTTCTCACCTTAGACGCCGAAAGAAAAACATCAGGAATGTGTATATTTCGATGGATATCACCATGTTATGTTAAATTATAGAATAAGAGATACACCAGAGTATCTAGTGGTGTAGATATTTTCCTATAACTGACCTCGAAACCCTTGAATCGGTCGGTTGGATCGGAGGGTTGATCAGTGAGTTAACAATTCACTATCGTAAAACAAGCTATTGTTACCGAAACAGAACCAGGCTCGACAGTAAACATGACTCACTCTGATGTCTTGGGGGCTAAGGAGATTTCTAAAATTGGATACTGGAATGTAAGAACTATGTATCAAGACGGAAAATTGGAAGAAGTAATTAAAGAAATGGATAATTATAAGTTGGACTTATTGGGTGTCAGCGAGTGTAGATGGACGGGGAAGGGCATAAAATATATTTCAGAAGAAAAAAAGCAAATTATATACTCTGGTAGTAATGATAATCGTCACACAGAGGGAGTAGCCATTAAGCTAATCCAGATTAGCTAATGACACAGAAAGCAGCAGCATCGCTTATCAGCTGGGTACCTATCAATGAGAGGCTAATATTAGCTAGATTTCAGACACGATTTTTCAAGCTCTCAATTGTACAATGTTATGCACCAACTAAACAAAACTTTGAAGCTAACTTATAACTTTTTAAATAAAGAAGTGAAGACAAAAACTCGAAGAGATATTTCATCAATGACTGGCCGTAAAGCTGAAAATGCTGCAAGAAACTGGTAATAGTAGGTGCCTTTATCGAATTACAGAACAACTATGTCACCAGCCTTCTGCTATGGAAACACCTTTTAAAGGTAAATTAGGGAATTCAATACAAAGAAAAAGAACAAATGAAGAGATGGGCTGAGCACTTCATGGAGGTGCTAAACAGACCACCACCAACAGTAACACCTGATTTTAATAATGAAACATCCACAACCACTTTGCCAATAACTTGCGATGAATTCACGCTGGACGAGATCAAACAAGCCGTTAAAAGATTAAAAAATTTTAAAGCTGCTGGAGTTGACGAAATTTCAGGGGAAATGATTAAAGCAGTTAATGACAACAACCTCTTGAGAATTTTAGATATTATAAATGAAGTATGGAGAGAAGAACAACCACCACAACAATGGAAAGACAGTATTATTGTGAAGTTACCGAAGAAAGGTGATCTATCAGACTGTAATAACTGGCGTGGTATATCTCTATTATCAGTACCTGGAAAATTATTATGTTGCATGATGTTAGAAAGACTTAAATTGCATGCTGACGAAAAGATCAGAGAAGAACAAGCGGGTTTCAGGCCGAAACGATGATGTATTGATCAAATATTCACACTAAGAACAATTATAGAAGAATCAGTGGAAAGGCAATCGCCACTTATTATCACCTTCGTCGATTTTCAAAAAGCCTTTGATAGTCTACATCGCCCATCATTGTGGAAGATACTTACAATCTATGGTTTTCCAACAAAATATGTGAATATAATCAAAGCGCTATATGACAATGCAAGATGTTGTGTTAGAACAAATAAAGGGAATACAGAATGGTTTACAGTAGGGGTGAAACAAGGCTGTATTATGTCACCACTACTTTTTGGAATAGCTATTGATTGGGTTATGAGAAACTATACCCACAATGAACAATTGGGTATAAAATGGACAAATGGAAAATTCCTGGGGGACCTGGATTTCGCAGATGATGTAGCATTCTTAAGTTCAACACCAAGACAATCCCAAGAAGCAATAAATAATTTGTGTCATCTCTCGGTTAAAATTGGTCTCCAAATAAATGCCTCTAAAACTAAAGCTATGAACTTTTCTAACGAGACCTTTGATATCATCTTGAAGTCAGAAAGTTGAAAAGTTTCAATTATTTAGGCAGTAAAATGACTCAGGATGGTGACACAACAAGAGTCCATACTAGAATTGCTTTGGCAGCTAGGCCTTCAATAGATTATCTAACATTTGGAAATTACGATCATTGAATATACAATACCAAGAATTCAAATGTTATCTCAGTGTTAACATACGGCTGTGAGAGTTGGAAAATAACAAAATCATTGGAGAACAAGCTGAATACATTCGAGAACAAATGTCTTAGAAAACTCATGAACATCAGTTGGAAAGAATTCAAGACTAATCGACAAATAAGAGAAGACTCTAGGCAGAAATATGTCTCCGACTATATAAGGAAAAGACGATGGTCATATATCGGTCATGTCCTACGAATGCAAAACAACAGAATACCACTACAGGCGCTCACTTGGGTTCCTGAGGGTAAGCGGAAAAAAAAGGAAGACCAAAAGAAACACTCAGAAGAACAATAATAAGAGAAGGAAGAACGTTGGGCCTAAATAATGTGCAAGAGCTAAGGGAGTGGCGTCAAGGTTACAACCTGGAGAGCACTGTGTTTCTGCTTATTTAATAAATCCATTTATTATTATTATTATTATTATCTAATGACGGTCGCCTGCAATGAAATGACCACAGTAGTGATAGTACCGTCAATAATACATGCAACAGAAACAACACACTATAATTAAAAACCTGCCAACGTTGGCGGGTTTTTGCTAGTTAATTCATAATTACTTTCCTGAACTCACATTTTGTTTTTTTTTCATTTGACATGTTTCACCTGTTTGAAAAGTTTAAAAAAAGATCTGTTTTTAATATTTTTTAAAGTGAAGAGCCGTTATAATCAATCATGTTTTATAAAGTGTGCAATGAAAAGTTTTATTTTGTGCGTGGATATGTGTGTTATTTCCGTAATCTAATTATCCGAAATTTTAAATATCCGAACAACTATTGAATTAATTCGTATAATCGAGTTTAATATTAAGTTAAACAATGCAGAGATCACGTGATCAAGAAAGAGGATATTATATTAACTTCTTGCGATTATGTATACGAAACTATTTACAACAAGAGTACACACTGAGGACAAAAGAGTGCGAATATTAAAAACCTAGAAATGTTTTGGTTATGCATTGTAGAGTTTTTCACATTTCTCCTGCCCGTTGTTTTTGTTCATTTCTAATATATCTCTTGTTTAACGGAGGAAATCGATTGTGATTCGTATTCAGTAAGAACTGGGTCGCCTGAAGTTGAGATGGTGGTTTCCCCCGTTTTTATCGTACGCTCGAGCATGAAACAAATCAAACATATTGCTTCCTAGTTTCAGACACATAATGCATTTTGTTTCTCTGTACTCGAAAACGAGGCTGAACGCTTGTCATCATCATTATTAGCACGGGCCATTTCCAGGAGAGTTAAAGTAAAGTAATAAAATCTGTATCTAATTCTCTCTATATTCCAGATGTCCTTCCTTCATATTAGCCATTTGCCAAAAAAAAAAAAAAATTCATCTTCATCATAGGTTTGTAGGTTTACCGTTTCTCTCTATGTCTAATCATCTAGTTTGGGATGAATGTTGATATAGTCGACGTAGAGGAAGATGAAAACTAAACAACTCATATTCTTCTCTCTTCTAAACATTATAAAATGACCTAGTAGTCATTAACACATGTCTTTTACGCATCTCCCTATAGTCGCGTATGAGTCTTTGTTGCGTCCTTTTTTAAGTCCTTAACAGGCTTTAACAAATATAGACAGTCTCAGGTCCTGTCTTTGTTAAAAGTGTATGCACCAACTGAGATATTAGTAATACGTTTGGTATATTAAATTTATTGTGCACGAGAACGCACATTTTTGGGGATTTTGAAATTAACGCGCTTGTTGTCAAACAAAGAGAGATGACGTATCTGCTTAGAGAATGAAGCAGGATCCCTACCAGACAGTATGGTCTGTTGATGTATTTTAGCCCCTGTGTTCGGGCATATTGATGTTTACTTTGGTGATCGGCTCACTGCATTCAAGACATAGCCCCAGTATCACAGAGTAAGGTATTAATATAATTGATTATATATTTTATTGAATTAATGTCGTCATTGACATAACTTCTTCAAGTCGACCTCTAGCTGGTACCCTCATGCGTTGGGACCAGAATGGATCAAACTTGAACATTTATGCATTGAAAGTTTTGAGCATATTTATATTGAAACTCGTTGATTGAAATTACGGGATCTACGTTATTGAATATTGGAATTGCCGTCATACGATTAACGGCTCTTTTGATGGAAGGTGAACCAAAGTTAGAAGTTCAGCCTAGGATATATATTTCAAATTAATGATTGTATTATGAAATCTAGAAGTCGTATTCTATTGACTATCTAGATAGGAGGGAATATCTATTTGATTGGATCTTATACTCTTGGTTGTAAAGGAGAGATTGTCCTTGAAAGGTCAACCGTCTTTGAGAACATTTGTTAAACCAACTATGCACTATTGTAAGATGAACCTTCAAGATTATGCTGATGTACTTTATATTGATTAACCATGTACCTGATGGAACATTACCTACCATTTGATCAGGAAGGAATTTTCCAATATATGCAAGATTTTTGTATCGTCCTTTGTCAACGTGATTGTCAAATAAACCGTGGATTGTAACTTTACCCATCATGAGTTCCAGTGTCCTTCCCTCGACACTGTTGGTGTTGATGTGACCGTGAGGACTTGAACTATTTGTACATTCGTATAAAATATCATTCGCGTCTGATTCAAGCAAATATCTAACTGTCTTCGCTTACACCATTCAAGCAAATAACTAACATTCAAACAAGACGGTATACGAATATGACAGCTACACAAAAGCACGGCTACAATTGGCGGCACAGTGTGTTCTGAATTTTAACGGATTCTTGGGAACGAAAGCCCTCAATCGAACAATCAATTGGGATCGAAAGAATACTTTAAGTCGACATTACCTAACATGGAGGCCAAGGTCACTCAAAGTCTTCAACCGTCAACACGGAACTTCAATTTTCAAGGACAAAAGTGGAATGGAATCAAGTTCTTCTTTCATTCAAGATACTAAGGCTCAGTAACACAGCGCCCGATTTCCCAATTTGGCAATCCTGCAAGGATCGGGAAACGTTTCGATATCGGAAATAAGATAAGTTGATAACGCTGTTGTTTATTCCACCGTTGTCGTTGGCTGAGCTCTTCTTTTAAGATGTCCATTTCTGTATTATTCGTAATACTTGTTTTATGTTTAATGTTTTATGCGGGAGGTTGGGTAGGTGAATTATGAAGGTAACATACCAGTTTCACATAAGGTCCTTCATAATTGTTCTTTAGATTTATTTGCAGACTTCCCATAGTGGAATGTTCCGACACCTGTGTGTCGAAGGATTCTAGGTCCACTGTGTCTGGTTGTCTGTGACACCTGACTGTTTAGTTGTGACGTCCAGTTTCATTGTAGTTTTCGTAGAAATTTTTATACTTACTTTAGTTTTATGATGTTTTTTGTTCGTATCATCCGTCCAGTTTCACCTTACTATCGTTTAGTTGTTTACAAACCTATGTCTATACACGGTGTTGTCAATTGTCTTGTTTAATTGTTTATCGCAGTGATCGTTGCACTTTTTGCAAAATTATTTCTTATTTTTTCATTCTAACATTTTTGATTTCTGCGATTGTTTTCATTTGTCATTAACTATCTTGTCTTGTCACTAGTGTCGTAATTGTCTATTGCTTTTGTCTTATCATAACATTTCATTGCATAAATTATTTTTGTTGATTAATAATATATTAATAATTACATGATATTATGTACCGGCCTTGGACATGAACGAGTAACACTTCTTAGAGTGATAAGAGAAAATTATTAACATTAATTAATATTTACGAAGATGAAGTATAGTAACTAAATGGTGATCATAATGTATTCACTAGATTATTTTATTAAACAAGCTAAAGCCCTTCAGATGACTCCTGAAGAGGTAAAAGCATTCGCACTTGCAGAATATGAAAAGTCTTAGAAGATAGAAACTCTAAGACTAGAAAATTTAAAGTTTGAGACAGAACAGAAGAGGGTAGAGGTGGAACAGAAGAGACTTCAGATTGAGGCAGAAGACAAAAGACTTCAGATTGAGTCAGAAGAAAATGAGAAAAAAAGGAAATTTGAGGCAGAACAGAAAAGATTGGAGGCTGAAGAAAACGAGAAAAAACTTAAATTTGAAGCTGCTGAAAAAGAACGGCAACTTAAAATTGAAATGGAAATTAAGCAAAGGGAAATGGAAGAAAAAGAAAGACAACTTAGAATTGAAATGGAAGGTAAGCAAAGGGAAATGGAAGAGAGGAGATTGATAGCTGAAGAAAATACAAGGAAATATCAGCTTCAGATTCAGCATGAACAAAAAATTAAGGAAATGGAATTTGAACAATTTAGATTAGCTCATGAGGTTAATACTCAAAAGACTCATGAAGGTCAAGCTTCATCTAAACATGATAATTTTAGGGAAGTTAACTTAAAATTACCAAAATTCAATCCACCATCCGACGATGTGATTTTCTTCCTAGACAGGTTTGAAGCTACATATAGATCCTATAACTTGGATAAAACACAGTATTGTACCCATTTATCTAGGCTACTTACAGGCGAAGCTATGGCGGTCTACCATATGACTAGTACTAATGATAAAAATGATTATGATGCTCTTAGAGCCGCTCTTCTTAAGAAGTATCAAATGTCGGAAGATGAATAAAGGGTACGTTTTAAAACTATGCTACCACAATCAGGAAAGAATTTTAATGACTTTCTTTCTCAGATACGTCTCACCTTGGAAAGATGGATCGAATTGTCCAAGGTAGAAAAATCTTATGACGGTCTTTTTGATCTATTGCTACGCGATAAAGTTTTATCTTCTGTAAATCCAGCATTTCTTGCTTTTTTACATGAACGTAAACCTACTAATATGAAAGAAATGGATGAAAATTGCAAAAGTTTCTGCACTGCACATCCGAACATGGATATTAGCAATACTCAGATTAAGGATGAATTGCCTGTTGCTTTTGCTATGCAACAGAATAACTTTTCACGACACCGTTCATTAAGTAACGACAGATCCTTTAAAAAGGGAAATAACGAGAATTTCAGTTCTTGTAATTTTTATAAGGGGAAACAATTCCAACAATCTTCTCCATATAATGTTTCTTGGGGTCAATCTCACAGATCACGAGATTTTGATAACAATAATTTCAGAAATAATCAAGGAAACAATTATAAACAAAACTGGCGATCCAATTCGCAGTATTCTCATAATAGACAGAGTTCTTTGAACAGATCATTTGGTCAAAGACATAACAGTAATACCAATAATTGTCGTTCTAACCAAGATTTTAACTCCAACAGTAACAGTAATGTTGCTGTCATCTTTGACGGAGTTTCAAACGTCGATTTATTGGTTGTATGTTTTTCACCCTGGTCAAGGTTAGGGAACTATGTCTTAACTTTGCTGTGTCAGGTTGATTAGGGGTTATCTCCTGTTTTGGTTCATTCATTGTGTTTGACCTTTAGGGTCAAAGGTAAACAGTTCTGGGCTATGTGCCATGCGCAGTTGTTGCGCGCTAAATTAGACTTCCGTGGAGGTAGAGTTGCGAACTGGCTTCTGTAGGACGTGAATGTCCGTTGTTTCCTGGGAAAGGAAAATCTTCGAAGTGACTGCGTTGTCAGTTTTCCCTAGTGATTTACTGTACGTCAGGAATGACGACAGTGTTATTTCTTGTGTTCTGAGGATTCGTTTCAAGGTAACACCGACTTTATCATTACTATGCATTCGGTTGCAGAATTTGTTAAAGGATTACCTAGCCGTGAGAACAGCTCACCGTTCCTGTAATGCAGAACTTATATTTTGTGCTCAAGGTAGCTATTTAAGACTATTCGTCTTCATATGATCAGAAGTCCAGTGACGAAGTTATATATAGTGGAAACCGCAGGTTGGCGGTATATTTATACAAACATTATAGCAGGGTTTATGCAACCTGCTTAATGAAGAATACACAGCTGACGTCATATCGAGGTCTGTGTAATGGCCACTATTCTACCGCATGAAAAGATGTAACTGGCGTGTTATGCCAAGTTGAACGACGGCCCTGGTAATATGATTACATGAGTTAAGGGCTCGTCTTTTGTATGACGGAGTTATTAAGGTATCTGACGCGTTCAGTCAGGGATACCAAAGCGGCCATATGAACTGTACGTTAAAGGACATACCACTATTGACCATGCCCACATATGTGAATGTTTACCAGCCTTAGAAGGCCTGCTATGTACCAAGCGATTTCAATTAACATGATGTACATGAACCTGTTTACATTGACTGTTCCTGTGTGATACTACTGTTAGTGCTGTGAATAAATGTATGAACTGTTACCAGTAGTTGCAACCATCATTGGCTTCTGTACGAGTGTGACTGGGTGCATTGTATACCATATACGATCCTAAACGCATTCGCGTCTGCACACACCCATGTCTCACATCATCATCATCATCGTACAAGGACCATGTATGCTGTCAGCGTGAGTGACCCAGATCTTCACCGCACCAGTACACTGTTCAGGTGACATCGACACGCGTACCTGGCCAACTACATATCTACATTTGCATCACATAAAAAACCAACTAACATTTCTGGTGGCCGTTACATTTCTGGCCTTAACATTACTGGTAGGCCAGTTCCGTGGGCTTTTCGGCTTCAATTTTGTTTCGGCTACAGATTGGAACGATCAAGGTTGACAGCTATAAATAACACACATCCGTAGTACTCTATATTTCCAAGTTTTGGCTACACAGGACAGTAGAAATAGGTCATTGACTGTTGACCCACATAAACAGTGATAACATCTATGTGATAGTGCTACATGAACCACAGTTGGTACAAGTACTGGAGTTAGCATCTAGGCAATATTGTGTAAACAGTACCGCTGGTTGTTTACATGTTACAGTCAACAGACTCTTCAACGTCTGAGCGTTCAAGTCATGTAGTGCGAGGTCAAGTGTTTTTTGGTAAACAGTACCGTCTACGAACTTTTCAACATTGGGCCTCAAGTCTCAACTATTCATCGAGAAGGTCATAGTGACTTTATGTTCCTGGAGACCACTACATGTTATTGTGGATCTAACAATCATTGCGCGCTTGACATTGTACTCCCGTGTTGACAAAGATGTTACGGTGTTATTTTAAATGACGGCGTCTGCTGGGGTTTAGCAGTGCGCAACGTTTAGGGGTCAATAACATTAATAGAATATGTCGATATTTTACGGTATACTGAACGCGAAATATATGCTAAGATTATGACGCATTCGCGTTGGGAAGGTCACGCTTGGTGACTTGGTTACATGGCCCTTGTTACGCTATCCGTCAAGCAGAGAAGTCGTGTCTTGTATGTCTTCCAAGGAGAGGCTTAGTATATAGCCGATATATGAATTCAATATAGAACTCAGGGTCATTTCAGATATTAATCTAAGTATGAGATTATTAAGTAAATTAAATGATGGAAGGAGAATCGTATTATGATTCAATTTGTAGCTGTCAAGAACTCATGCGCTCATTTCTGGCTGTTGACTACAGCAGCGCATGTACATAGCCATGATGTTCATCTGACATATTGTTTTGACACGGACGGATACTTACTGGTATTATTTGGAATTTATTGTTATGCTGAACTGTACATGAAGTTTTGTGAATGTCGGATATCGTTTATATGAACGTCAATACATGTGGACTCAGAACAGAAGGCTTGATATCTTACTTACGTTTCGGGTTTGGTTCCACAGCTGTTAATGTTTACGTTTCTCAGCACGATAACTCTCCCACAGGGGAAATCAACTAATGTACAATATGCAAATCAGAACGTCGAAGGGATGTTCTTACGGTCAGAGCTAACCATCAATAACAAACATTAACCACGTCAAGAGAGTGACTTTAATATTCAATAAATAATATAAGATGAAGGAACCGCAACACCCGTCACAACTGGTGGCCAATAGTGGTCTTGAAACTTTTCAAAAGAGCGAACCTCAAAAAAAATAAAACATTTTTCCTTTCGAGCCGAAATGGACATTATTATGCGAAAACACCGGTGACGTCATGCCCTTGACAACAGTATGAACGTTCGCAAAAGCCAGCAACAATCAATGCCCTTCAAAAAAAATATTTGCAGCTCTCAAACAGCAAAGGAAACGAATTGCTAACGTCTTCATTATTTCAAACAAGCTTACGAGTCTGTTGGCGAAGCAGATAATGTACTGAATTACTGCCAAAAAAAAGATAAGTAACTGATTTTAAACGTTACAATATTTCGTCCTTTTTGTCCAACCATGCCATGTTCTTTTTTTTTTAGCCATGTTAAATATAGTTTCTGTCTTTTTACATGTAGTGGGAGGTAGGTTGGGAATCGGAATTGAACTTATGGCTTTTCGAACGTCAAGCTCAATTCCGATCGTTCCTTAGGGTCGTGAATTAATCGCATTTCGCGAAGAACGCGTCGAAGACATTACCGGTGATTGTTTCGTTCGGACCTGCATTAATTCACCTTGTATGTTAGGTGTCTAGTTCTGTGAAATAACCGTTGTATTTTACCGTATTCATTTTGATTTTTATTCAGTTACAGTCATATGTTCGTAATCTATCCTGTTTATTCTAATCTGGCTATCTTTAATTTTATTTAAATGTATTGTATGATCGTCAAATGAGTCCTGCTGTGACGTCATCATTCGTAGTGCCAAATATGTTCTTTTGCTTCAGTTAACCTTCACCCTTCTATATTTCCGGTTTGTAGACTTGGTTTTATAATATCACTTATTTTTGTGAAAATGTCACTTTTGTATTGTGCTACTGTACTGTAAAGCCTTGGTTAATCATTTGTATTGTCTTCATTAATGTTATGTAATAATAATATTTCTATGAATTGATTTTAATAATATATTTAATTAATTTAATTAATTTTTGGGAACTTTGATGATGAATCAAGAACATTGCAACAATTTGCAGTGGTGGTTCTAGAAACTAGCAAAGCACTTTATACATGATGAGTAAGGCATAAAATCAAAACTTTATAATTGCAAGTAAAATTTTATATTAAAATAATTTATTGAATTATTTTTTGGTATTCACACCATGAATATGTGTTGAATTAAAAAACTATATATATAACATAGTAATTGGTACATTTTCATAGTACTATATTGTTGACTCCTCACATTTCTTTAATTAAATAAAATAGTTCATGGAGGAATAATGCCCATAATTATTTAATAATTATATTAGGTGCAGGAAATAAACACAGCATCTGATATAAATAAATATCATAACTATTTATGATATAGATTATTGATTACATATAATTTTATTATAAAATATTGAATAGTTGTTGAACTTACAACTATTATTAAGAGGATATTACAGTTAGGTATACTGAGTATTCATACTTGAGCTGTTACAAATAAGTACATAGATTCTATTGTTGACTATTATAGATCTATAATTTCTTACACTATTAACTTCAAGATGCTTGGGTTGGACCATTTTGTTAAAATTGGAAAAGATTATGGTTACAAAGCACAGGAACTTCGTCAGTTTGCAGAAGCGGAACTCGCTAAATATGAAGCAAAAGAAGCAGAACGGATAGCAATCTTAAAAAAAGAAGCAGAACGGATAGCAATCTTAAAAAAAAGAAGAAGCAGAACGTGAGAGAAAAGAAGCAGAACGGATAGCAATCTTAAAAAAGGAAGAGGAAGAACGTCGACAAGAAGAAGAAAACAGGAGAGCACGACAGGAGATGAAAGAAATAGAAAAAGAAAATAGACAAAGAGAAATTGCTAGACAGGAAAGGGAGGAACGTCGACTAGAAGAAGAAAAAAAATGGAGAGACGAATTGGAAATGGCCCGTCTTCAGAATGAAATAGCAAGATTTCAGGCACAAAGTGCTGCTGCAACCCAGAATGATAACGCACAAAATGGGTCTTCATCCAACCAAAACAAACATTTTTATAACTTTAAATTACCCCATTTTAAGTTAAATTTTGACGATTTATCATCATTTTTATCAAGATTTGAACAGACATGCAAAACAAATCACTTGCCTATAGATTCATGGGTAATTAAGTTAAATGAATTTTTAGATGGAGAACCATTGACGGCATCTCTGAATGCTGACCCAGCGATAGCTAATAATTACAATACTATTAAAACCTTACTTTTACGAAGGTTTCATCTGGACGAAGAAAATTGTAGGTTAAAATTTAAACACATCTTACCTGAATCTCCTAAAGATTTTGCAGGTTTTATTGCGAACATACGCAATACATTTAACAGATGGCTTGAACTGGCAGATGTCAACAAATCATATGACAAATTAGTTGATTTGTTGTTACGTGATAAGGTATTATCCTCTGTCAGCCCACCGTTCCTTGCATATTTGCAAGAACGAAAACCTTCTACAATCGAGGAATTAGAAAAAATTTCATTAAATTATTGTACTGCACATCCGAATGCAAACATTTCTAACTCTTTGATAAGGGAACCTCTACCTGTGGCTTCCAATATGGCATACTATAACAATAACAAACCGAGACCTCATAGCGTAGACAGAAGTAGGTTCAAGGGAAATTACAATGTCAATTTTCATAAAGGACATAATAATAATAATAATTTCAACAATAAAAATGATTTGAACAGAGGAAGATCACGGAATAGGAATTATTCACAGCAATCAACCTACAACAACAGTCAACAGAACGCTAATTATAATAGATCAAATAACTACAATAATAACAGCAATTGGAATGCTAATAATCGTGGCTCGAGACATCGAGATAACAGTTACTACAGGGGACAACGAGATAATTCTAACGATTATTCCCGTAATCGATCTCATTCTCGTGGATCATCCCATTTTCACCATAATACTTGTGCAGCAGTTACAAATGATACAACCCCTAGTGTTCAGGTTCTACCTAACGATAATGCAATACAATCTTCTGCTGCATGTTTTGCTATAAATTATAACGTGGCGAATAGTTGCCCACAATGCAATCTTATTTTTCAGAAGGCAAAGGAGACAGTGCTAAACTGCGGACACATTCCACCAGAAGTAGGTCTTGCAGCCAATGATGGAACAGGCTCTCTGATTTTTAACAGAGGGATAGTTAATGGTTCCATAGTTTCTGTATTGAGAGATTCGGGGTCCACAAATATTGGAGTGCGACAGTCGCTGGTACATCCTAGCTGTGGAACAGGGGAATATGTCCGTTGCATGACTTTCGGGGGGAATATTGAGTTCTATCCCACAGCTATTGTCCATGTTAATACACCTTTCTTTTCAGGACAAGTTAAGGTATGCATGCTTCAGAACCCAATTGCAGATCTGATGTTGGGACGCATCCATGGTAGTAAGTATTGTTCCCCACAGGAAATTGAGGAATGGGAATTGAAGAATGTGCAATCTTATTGCAATGCTAACGCTGTCATTGCAATAGCTACATTACGGGGAAACAAAATGAATACATGTGGCACAGTTTTCTCCAATTTCAGTCTCAGTACCATTCTGGAAATCGATGAGGAGAAGGATAAGACTCTCCTACAGGATAAAAAGGATACTAAACTACCAGCCCATCCTACGAAGATTAGAAAATCATTTCGAGGCAGATATACCTTTTCTCATGAGAATACTGCCAAGTCAGAAAATAAATGTTGGCGACAAGATCATATTAACAGTGATCTGAATGAAATTGTTGAAAATGGGCAAAGAAAAAATGTCCCAGACAAGGGTAATGATGGTGGAGTTCTTATGAACTTAACTAATAAAATTAGGACAAATAAATATGTCAATCATTATGAGACATCATCTCATAAGACTACCATATCCAAAAGATTAAATAGAAGAACTATTTATCATGTTAGTGACACTGATCCCACTTACATTGGGAAGGGTGCATATTCTCGCACCGTGTTAGTGCGCAATCTGCCACAAGGTACCAGATGGCAGGCACTTAGCAATTTCTTTAATGACACGGCAGACGTTATGTTTGTACGGTTGTTGTCACCTACCAATGACAGGTATGGTGAAGCTATAGTTACATTTCGTAACAATAGAGATGCTCGAATGGTCATCGAGCAGGATAATGGTGCTTACTTTAACCATCATTGTCTACGGTTACAATTAGTACCTAATGCTGCGTCACGCAGATAACATGCTATGGTAACACAATTGTCTCATATCGTTGATGACTCAGCATAGTCAGTCATCATTTCTTTTCTTTATTGGTCATTTCTTTTCTTGGGAATTAGATCTTGTACATTTTCTATTACTGAACACTTACAGTCAATTTTTTCATGAACTAGATGACAATACGGTATCTACTTGTCATTATTCTAATTTATCTGTTATACAGGAGGAAGAATCTTCTTTTCCTGAAGTGCAGATGCCTTTACCTGTACTTATTGTCCAATCTACTGAATCTTGGCGTGATGTGACCATTTCTTCTACGGTTACACCGCAACAGCATCAACGCATTGCTGATCTTCTACAATCATTCCCAGATGTGTTAACGGATGTACCGGGTTGCACATCTGTAATTAGTCACGATATTATTCTTAACGATGATACACCAATTCGTGTTCATCCTTATTCTGTACCTCTACATTTTTTTAGTACGACATCTCAGGAACTTGAACAGATGATATCCTTAGGTATTATTGAGACTAGTACATCTCCATTTTCTTCACCTTTAGTCATTGTCCGGAAAAAGGACAACAACATACGTTTATGTGTTGACTATAGGAAACTTAATGCGCAGACAGTACCTGATAGCGAACCACATCCTATCCTTGACGATTTACTTCCTCGTCTATCCAATGCTACACTTTTCACTAAGATTGACTTAACCAAAGGTTATTGGCAGATTCCACTAACCGATAGAGCCAAATACTACACAGCATTCTCAACTCCACAAGGTCTTTACCAGGGGAACGTGATGCCTTTTGGGCTAATGAATGCTCCAGCTACCTTTATTCGCATGATGCGAAAAATTTTATCAGGTAGATCAGATATAATTACCTACATTGACGACATATGTTTGTTTAGTTCATCATTTGAGGAACATTTTTTGGGTCTTAAATCGGTTTTGGAAATATTGCGGGATAACCATTTAACCGCTAAACCAACTAAAATTCAAATAGCGTGTAATGAGATAACATTCCTGGGGCATATTATTGGATCAGGACGTATCCAAACAATTCCCAGTACGGTTTCTAAAATATTAAATTTATCTGTTCCTCAAACGAAGAAACAGGTTAGGAGTCTGTTAGGGTTAGTTCAATACTATAGCAGATTTGTACCTCACTTGCCATCCATCACGGCTGTCTTGTCATCTTTATTAAAGAAGAACATGCCGTTAAGGATAAATTGGACAGACGAATGTGACAAAACTTTTCGCAGTATCTTGAACATTTTCTCATGCCCACCTGTTTTAAGATTATCAGATGCCTCTAAAAAGTTTGTTCTACGTACAGATGCGAGTAATTACGGACTCGGGGCTTGTCTACTCCAATATCATGATGATATCCTTCATCCTGTATTGTATATCTCACGCAAGCTGAAACCTCCGGAGACTAAATATTCAACTGTGGACAGAGAATTGCTCGCCGTGATATGGGCAATTACTAAGTTGGAAAAGTTTTTGCTTGGATCAACATTTCTGATCCAGACAGATCAGAAATCTGTGGCAGCATTACGTCGTTCAAACCATAAAAGTCCAAAGCTTGCACGATTTGCTATCGCGCTGCAACCCTATGATTTCGAAATAGAATCGATACCAGGAACTGAGAACATAATGGCCGATACTTTGTCAAGACATCCTACGGATTCTGAATGAATAGTACTATTTCAAGAAAATTTGCTGACTAATCAAGCATTACATTTGCAATGAACGGTATTAATTCTACTTCAGAATATACAACACTTCAGTTGGACTTCTTACTTAAATGAGGAAATTTCGAAATAAACTATTGTGATCAAAATATCAAGTTTTACAGATCGGTTGAAAATTTGGACTTCACTTGGACTTTGCGTATCACTCATTTCGATTGCAAAGTAGTAAAAAGGAACAATCTCTGATATAGACTGGACAAATACGGTGATGACTTATTCAAATTACGTTCAAAATTTCAATAAAGGAACTAACGACGATTGGATCATCATATCAGAATTGGATAAGATGAACTTTGTTTCTTAAAGAACTTTCATACAAGTCAATAAGATGTAACAACGATTGGATCTTCATGTCCGATATTGTTAAATTTGCTAGTTATAAAATTAATATATAATAAAATAAAGTTGAAGTGTGATGAAATAAAAAAATAAAATATACTAAGAAAAGATGAAACAAAATAATATCACACCAATTAAACCTTTTAAATAGTTTAATTAGTAAGGTGATAGATATTAGATTATGATATTTCATATGTATAGTTAAAATGTATGAATTTTTTCTGTTTTTTTTTCTTTCGGATTGCGTTAATTTAATTAGGTATCTATCCTTATACTTCATTTTCACACTCATTACTATTTTAATGTATACTTTAATATTTAGTTTTAATTGTCCGTACTTCTCAATTTTTATTTCGTTTTCTCTCTGATACTATTTCTCATTTTCTTTAATTAGATATTAACTAGTTAGTACCATACTTACATATTATAATTAATTATTTTAATTTTAATTAGTTAGAATAATTTTAATAACACCTCACATTAGTAGTTAGTCAATACATACATCAAATTAATTAGTTAATTAATTAATGACAGTGACATTTCTTTATTTAATATTAGTTATATGTATGATATGACGTTGATTTTATTATAAGATATTACTGACATGACCGCGACACTGTTCTAGATAGAACATCGTTGGCCATACGTCGGGTTTTGTTCAATTTTTAATAATTTGATTAATATAGTTAAAAAAAAAAAATCTATCTAATAGATTTTTTTCCCCGTCTGACAGGAAATCTGTTACGGTGTTATTTTAAATGACGGCGTCTGCTGGGGTTTAGCAGTGCGCAACGTTTAGGGGTCAATAACATTAATAGAATATGTCGATATTTTACGGTATACTGAACGCGAAATATATGCTAAGATTATGACGCATTCGCGTTGTGAAGGTCACGCTTGGTGACTTGGTTACATGGCCCTTGTTACGCTATCCGTCAAGCAGAGAAGTCGTGTCTTGTATGTCTTCCAAGGAGAGGCTTAGTATATAGCCGATATATGAATTCAATATAGAACTCAGGGTCATTTCAGATATTAATCTAAGTATGAGATTATTAAGTAAATTAAATGATGGAAGGAGAATCGTATTATGATTCAATTTGTAGCTGTCAAGAACTCATGCGCTCATTTCTGGCTGTTGACTACAGCAGCGCATGTACATAGCCATGATGTTCATCTGACATATTGTTTTGACACGGACGGATACTTACTGGTATTATTTGGAATTTATTGTTATGCTGAACTGTACATGAAGTTTTGTGAATGTCGGATATCGTTTATATGAACGTCAATACATGTGGACTCAGAACAGAAGGCTTGATATCTTACTTACGTTTCGGGTTTGGTTCCACAGCTGTTAATGTTTACGTTTTCTCAGCACGATAACTCTCCCACAGGGGAAATCAACTAATGTACAATATGCAAATCAGAACGTCGAAGGGATGTTCTTACGGTCAGAGCTAACCATCAATAACAAACATTAACCACGTCAAGAGAGTGACTTTAATATTCAATAAATAATATAAGATGAAGGAACCGCAACACCCGTCACAACAGAGCAAGCGAGTTACTATACTGTTATTTGTAACTAAACTTTGTTTGCAACACATTCCATTGAGGATATTTATGTTACTTGTAATATTGTTGTGTATTTTTCTGGTGTTTTCAGCGGGATGGTTGGGTAAGGTGACTCCTTTAGATAATACCATGTAACAGAGGTTGTCTATTGAGAGCGTTTTCTGTAGGGACTGCAAATTTCCTTAATTGGGATTTGCTAGCGACAATTGTTGCTATTTACGTTTAGCTGTGACGAGATGTGTTAGTGTTGTTTTCGTTATTTTTTCCATTCTTTGATTTACGATTTGTTTTGTTTGTATCTGTTCGTCTCTCCTTCCTTTCATTTATTTCTATACACCTTTTTTTGTTTATAACAGTGTTGCCATTTGTCTTGTTTACTTTTCGCAGTCATCATTACACATTTTTGTAACATTTTCCTTAGTTTCGCTGTATTGTTTATTTGTTTTCTGCGAACGTTTTCGGTTGTTGTTCTGTATCTTTGTCCTTGTATTTATTATTGTCATACACAGTCTACATACAAATACTTGGTCATGTATTATTCTTATTGTTATTAATGTGATACACTATTCATATTGAGATTATTGATAGAATATTATTATAAAGAAACAAGGTAACCATACAAGGTCTTTGACTAAGACTTGTCTCTTAAGAGAGTGAAATAAACTGAACTAAGTATACAGATCTAATATTGAAGACTTGTCTCCCATTGAAGTGGGATAAGGTAATGTATTTAATTTTTCAGGTTACTGATCTCATTAGACAGAATGTCTACACTGGAATACTTCATTTGACAAGGGAAATCCCTTGGCAAGTCTGGTAAAGAATTAGAAGAATTCGCGACTGCTCAATTCGCCATGGCATTGAAGTCAGAAGAAAAGAGACAAAAAGAGGAAAATAAATTGATGCAGATACAAGCTGAACAAAAGAAGATTGATGCTGAGAATTTAAGGTTGCAAATGCAAGCTGATAAAAGAAAATTCCAGATGGAAATGGAAAAACAAAAAAATGAAGCAGAGGAGAGAAAACTTCAAGCTGCTGCAGAGGAGAGAAAATTTCAAGCTGCTGCAGAGGAAAGAAAACTTCAAGCTGCTGCAGAGGAAAGAAAACTTCAAGCTGCTGCAGAGGAAAGAAAACTTCAAGCAGAGGAAAGAAAACTTCAAGCTGCTGCAGAGGAAAGAAAACTTCAGGCAGAGGCGGAAATAGAAGATTGGATAGGGAAGCCAAGGAAAGGAAAGAGAAACAGAAAATGGAACATGAGGAAAGACTCGCAACTTTGGAATTAGAGAAATTGAAAGTGACAAATATGGGTGCTCATCAAGCAAGTTCAGGCACAACAAAGGAGTTTGCTAGTAAGATCAAATTACCTCATTTCAATCCTTTAAAGGACGACATAGCGGATTATCTGGATAGATTCCAATTTTTATGTGATACGCATAAGATAAAAAAGGAAAAATATGTCGAACAATTGATGGAATTTTTTACAGGTGAAACAGTGACTACTCTTATGACAATAGAAGAGCATAACAGAACTAATTATGATGTTGTCAGAGCAGCATTACTAAAAAAATATCAACTGTCGATATCGCAGATGCTCTTTGGCTCATATTTTCTCGTCTGGGATTTCCCGGAGAAATACTATCAGACCACGGCACTCAATTAATATCGGACACTATGTCTCAGGTAATGGCTACTCTGGACATTAAAAGGTCTCTCAGTAGTATTTATCATCCAATGTCCAATGGATTGGTTGAACGTCTTAATAGGACACTAAAGAACTTACTTGGCAAGATAACGGAGGATCATCCTGATGACTGGGACAGGGCCCTACCTGCAGCTCTCTTTGCTTATAGAGAGGTTCCCAACGAGCATACAGGATTTTCTCCCTTTGAACTTGTCTTTGGCGCGCAACCGCGCGGTCCTATGTCCTTGCTACACGATTTGATCACTGCCGATAATATTGACGATGATACACAATAGTCATATGAATATTTCATTGCTCTTAGGGAAAAAATTATCGAATCATGCAGGTTAGCTACTTCATCATCAGAATTTGCTAAAGAAAAGGCTAGGCGATTCGCTAATAAGAAAAGACGCCTACGTCATTTTTGTCCTGGAGACAAAGCGTTTTTCTTACTTCCCTCGAGGGAGAACAGACTTCTCATTTCCTGGAAAGATCCATACACTATAATCTCTAAAATTTCGGATGTCGACTATATTGTCGATGTTGATGGAAGGCATAAAACCTTTCATATAAATATGCTTACGGAATTTATTGAACGACCAGACTATTTACAGCCTATTTTCCAGGCAACGGACGATTCTCCAGTCCAACATGGTCATATCTCATCCCTGTCCGTTATACAGGATGAGGAAACTATTTTTTCTGATGTTAACTTACCTCTTCCCGTGATTCCACTTAATTCTACGGAATCATGGAAAAATGTTACCGTCTCTTCGAACTTGTCTTTTGAGGAACAGCATCAAGTATCGTCTACGCTACAATCATTTCAGGATGTCCTTACCGACATTCCTGGACACACACATGTCATTGAACATGACATCATACTTACTGATCGTAATCCAATCAGAGTAAGACCATACCCTATACCTATTAAGCATATTGCTACAGAGAAAAATAAAAGCAACTCTACTAAGAGAAATAACCGTGATTGTGGACAATACCAAACGCGTTCATCACGTAATGGTTCTTCTTCAAACAACTGGAGGCAATTTAATTGTCGTCAAATTGTTGGTCCCAGTAACTATAGGAACTTTGATAAAAGTTACCAACCTTATAATAGTTTTTCTTGGAAACAACAAAATCCACGTAATAGGAATTTTGATTGTAAGGGAAATAATAATCACAATTATGGTAACTGGAGTTCAAATACGAGCAATGGTCTCAACAGAGATAATAATTTTGATAGATCTCGTTGTGAAGGTAGATCTCAACATGAATCTACTTAGCTCTGATGTCCTAGATTTCCTGATACACTTCCAGACTTATGTCTGTTCTTAATATCATAATGTATATTAACACAATTGTGTCACTATTTGGATGATGTATATGACTTTAACAAATTTGGTTATGTCCATCCATGATATATATCCAGTAGATATGTTGATGGTATAGCAATGTAGTTCATGATATTTGTATATTGCTATAATTATATTATTTGACAATTTTTGATATCTATGATTGATATTGCCAGCAACTTAGGTTTCTTTAATGGTACCTCCCGAGTTTGTTTAGCTTAGAGGAAATATTTTCTCTTATGATGGGGGATGATTTTACTCTCTCCAGACGCTTTATTTATGCGTCTATTGTACCTGATACTAGGTTCATTCTGTCATGGGCACATAATTGATGCTTGTGCTATCTTGCTCATGGATATTTAAAAAAAAAGTGTGTCTTTTTTTTTACAGGGGGGGTGGGGGGTGGAGTAATATGTTGCTGTCATCTTTGACGGAGTTTCAAACGTCGATTTATTGGTTGTATGTTTTTCACCCTGGTCAAGGTTAGGGAACTATGTCTTAACTTTGCTGTGTCAGGTTGATTAGGGGTTATCTCCCTTTTTGGTTCATTCATTGTGTTTGACCTTTAGGGTCAAAGGTAAACAGTTCTGGGCTATGTGCCATGCGCAGTTGTTGCGCGCTAAATTAGAATTCCGTGGAGGTAGAGTTGCGAACTGGCTTCTGTAGGACGTGAATGTCCGTTGTTTCATCGGGAAGGAAAATCTTCGAAGTGACTGCGTTGTCAGTTTTCCCCAGTGATTTACTGTACGTCAGGAATGACGACGGTGTTATTTCTTGTGTTCTGAGGATTCGTTTCAAGGTAACACCGACTTTATCATTACTATGCATTCGGTTGCAGAATTTGTTAAAGGATTACCTAGCCGTGAGAACAGCTCACCGTTCCTGTAATGCAGAACTTATATTTTGTGCTCAAGGTAGCTATTTAAGACTATTCGTCTTTATATGATCAGAAGTCCAGTGACGAAGTTATATATAGTGGAAACCGCAGGTTGGCGGTACATTTATACAAACATTATAGCAGGGTTTATGCAACCTGCTTAATGAAGAATACACAGCTGACGTCATATCGAGGTCTGTGTAATGGCCACTATTCTACCGCATGAAAAGATGTAACTGGCGTGTTATGCCAAGTTGAACGACGGCCCTGGTAATATGATTACATGAGTTAAGGGCTCGTCTTTTGTATGACGGAGTTATTCAGGTATCTGACGCGTTCAGTCAGGGATACCAAAGCGGCCATATGAACTGTACGTTAAAGGACATACCACTATTGACCATGCCCACATATGTGAATGTTTACCAGCCTTAGAAGGCCTGATATGTACCAAGCGATTTCAATTAACATGATGTACATGAACCTGTTTACATTGACTGTTCCTGTGTGATACTACTGTTAGTGCTGTGAATAAATGTATGAACTGTTACCAGTAGTTGCAACCATCATTGGCTTCTGTACGAGTGTGACTGGGTGCATTGTATACCATATATGATCCTAAACGCATTCGCGTCTGCACACACCCATGTCTCACATCATCATCATCATCGTACAAGGACCATGTATGCTGTCAGCGTGAGTGACCCAGATCTTCACCGCACCAGTACACTGTTCAGGTGACATCGACACGCGTACCTGGCCAACTACACATCTACATTTGCATCACATAAAAAAAAACCAACTAACAAGTAATTATGGCAATTTCAGAGAAAATAGTCAGAATCAATCGCGGCGAAGAGATAGATCTTCGAGCGGACCTCGTCATCAGTCTAATGTTGCTTTACTTGAGGCACAAACTAACAACGATCAGGACAAAAATGTTAATTCACATAATGCAATGTTTTGTATTGATCTTGAGCAGGTAAAGGCTTGTCACGAATGCTCAGCGCTATTCCAGCCCAAGGCGATCACGACGCTGAGATGCAGACACATATTGCCAAGTCTCCCAGCAGTCTGTACGGCCATTTCTGCGTCAGTTCACCAGGGAAAAGGATGCCTTAAATTCAATAGAGGATATGTTAACTCTATACCTTGTTCTATTTTATTTGATTCAGGCTGCAGCACCGTTGGAGTGCGGAACTCGCTGATCGACCCTTGTTGTGCTACGGGCAATACTGTCAAATGCGTCACCTTCGGCGGCACTGTGGAAACCTTTCCTACAGCCATTATTGATCTTAACACACCTTTCTTTTCAGGGAAGATCCTCGCATGCCTTCTTCAGAATCCAGTTAGTGATGTCATACTGGGTTGCATACACGGTATAAAAGAGTGTACCCAACAGCAAATAGCTGAATGGGAAGAGCGACATATTCAGGCTGCAAATGCAGTAGTTACCAGAGCGCAAGCTACTAATATGTTGCGTAATACACCTTCTGAACCTGCGGTCAATGTTAATGATGATGTTGACACTCCTATTTCACGGGAGTCGTTTATAACATTGCAAAAAAATGATGCTTCATTGAACAGATTTTTTAAACTAGCTAATAACAAGACTACTAAAACAAATGCAAAATCTAGACATAATTTTGTACTCAAGAATGGGATATTGGTGAGACTAATACAAGACACTGATTCTTCATTACGGTCTCAGATTTTAGTACCTCTTTCTATGAGAGCTCGTATATTGCGTCACGCACACGACTCTCAATGCGCAGGCCATATGGGTTTTTCACGAACCAAATCTAGAGTGCTATCTGCATTCTATTGGCCAGGCGTTCACAGAGATGTGAATATCTACTGCCGTTCGTGTTCGACATGTCAGGAAGTCGATGTTCGGGGTCCATACCACGCAGCTCCTATTCAGGCTGCGGACATTCCGATTCGACCATTTGAGAAAATGGCTATTGATATCATTGGTCCTATGCAACCTTCTGCAAGAGGACATACACATATTCTCACTTGTATTGATATGTATACTCGTTGGCCGGAGGCGATACCTCTGAAAAATACATCATCTGCTACTGTTGCAGAGGCATTATGGTTGATCTTTTCGCGCTTAGGTTTTCCGCGTAAGATCTTATCTGACCATGGTGTTCAGTTTGTATCTGAAGCTATGTCACAAGTCATGAAGTTGTTAGGTATTGATAGATCGCTTAGTTCGATCTACCACGCAATGTCCAATGGATTAATTGAGCGTAAGAATAGGACACTCAAACAGTTACTGGGTAAGATTACGCAAGATCATCCTCAGGATTGGGACAGAGTCCTACCTTCTGCCCTCTTTGCGTATCGTGAGGTGCAAAACGAAGCAACTGGTTTCTCTCCGTATCAATTAGTTTCGGCATCCAACCTCGCGGACCAATGTCGTTACTCCACGACTTACTCATTGAAGAGAATATCAAAGAGGAGACTCAATCCTCTTATGACTATGTGATCTCTTTGAGAAAAAGGATCATAGATGCATGTAAGTTAGCTACCGCAGCATCTGAACAAGCAAAAGAAAAAGCTAGACTTTTTGCAAACAAGTATAGACGTCTTCGTCAGCTTATTCCGGGTGACGAGGCATATGTATTATTGCCTTCTAAAAATAATCGTCTACTCATTACCTGGAGTGGCCCTTTTAGAATAATCTCTAGAATTTCAGATGTCGACTACATTGTCGATGTAAAGGGCAAACATAAAACCTTTCACATTAATATGTTAAAGGAATACCATACACGTCCTGACTATCTTCAGTCAGTATTCCAGTCAATTGACGATCTTACACCTCCTATTCATCGCTATACCACTTTAGCTGTCATTCAAGAAGAAGAGTCTTCTTTTCAAGACGTATCATTAATTATACCGGTGGTACCACTCCATCTGACTGAAAGTTGGAGTGATGTTACTATTTCTTCTGATCTTTCGGCTGATCAAAACCAGCAAGTTTCCTCACTTCTAAAATCTTATCAGGATGTCCTCACTGACATCCCAGGTCGTACGTCAGTTATTAAACATGACATTCTATTGACTGACGACACACCTATTCGAGTTCGTCCATACCCTATCGCTTTGCACTTTCGTGCTCAGGTTGATAAGGAGTTGGATGAAATGCTTCAATTAAAGATAATTGAACCTTCAACGTCACTATATGCTTCTTCTATGGTGATCATCAGAAAAAAAGATAACAATATTCGTCTTTGTGTAGACTATAGAAAATTAAACAAAGTTACACAATTTGACGCAGAACCATTACCTTTGTTAGAAGAATTATTAGTTAGATTGTCTGACTCTATTTACTTTTCTAAATTTGACCTGCCAAAAGGATATTGGCAAGTCCCATTGACAGAAAATGCAAAGCTACTTACTGCCTTCTCGACACCTCGGGGCCTATTCCAATGGAATTTTATGCCATTTGGGTTAGTGAACGCTCCTGCCACTTTCGTGCGAATGATGCGTCGCATACTGTCTCATCGTCCCAATGTCATTGCATACATCGATGACATTTGCCTCTTTAGCAACTCATGTGATGAACATGTTCAGGCATTGAACACATTACTGTCCACGTTACGGTCATTTAACCTAACAGCTAAGCCATCCAAGGCATTCGTGGGTTTTCACGACATATCTTTTTTAGGCCACCGTATTGGTCATGGCAAATTATATGCTGAGGACAGTAACGTCACAAAAATCCTGAACATTACCGCTCCTAAAACAAAGAAACAAGTACGATCTTTGTTAGGTCTCATACAATTTTACGGTAAATTTATTCCTCATTTATCGACTATTACTGCTCCTTTCTCTTCATTGTTGAGGAAGGGCACAGCTAACGTGATTCGGTGGTCGGATGAACATCAAATCGCGTTGGATTCTATCAAGAATTTTTTTTCCAAACCTCCGGTTTTGATGCTACCTAATCCAAACATTCCTTTCATCCTTCTCAGTGACGCGTCTAATTACGGAATAGGGGGCGTACTACTTCAAGAATACTTAGGTACCTTGCATCCAGTGATGTATGTGTCAAGAAAGTTAACAGCAACGGAGCAGAAATACTCGGTTCTGGATAAGGAACTTCTAGCGTTAGTTTGGTCAATTACCAAACTTGAGCGTTATTTGTTCGGATCTCACTTCATTGTTGAGTCTTATCAAGAAGCACTCACTGCTCTCAACACTAAAGACGTCAAGTCAGCGAAATCCACCAGATATGCAATAACTTTGCAACCTTACAGTTTTACCATACGTTCCATACCAGGATCACAAAAGGTGTTAGCGGACTGTTTATCTAGGTGTCCAAGCGATCCAAGCGAGCAAATACGCCCTACAGAGATTGGAACCTCTACACAGACAGTCTTGCAATTGAAACATAATGATCAAATAACTTTGATGATTTATTTAACGTCTACTCAAGGTATATCTTCACTGTATTGCGTATGGAAATTGATTATTCAGACTTTTAGCAATGTAAGACAATAACAGTGTCATGTCAATAACATTGACGTAAAGAAAATTAACTTTTGTTTTAAATGGACAACATTTCCTTCCGAACGTTACATTGTGAATATATATAATCATCCTTCTAAGGTGATAGATACATGCTTTTCCAAGTGGAGTATGTTAACTTTCAGGATTACTCGGATAATAACATTTCAATGTCGTTGGATGTTAATGAAACGGAACTTCATTGATTATTGACTGTTTTCGGAAATGATAATGGAACTTCTTAAGGTTATAAGAGATTATAATAACTGGGATTGGTAACAATTTTAAGACATGAACAATTTTGATTATATATTAGCAATTAAGATCACTTAATTAGTTTTATATTTCACAGTGGTTAACAATAATAGTTTGTATAATAGTTCTTAGAACTAGAAACCACCACATTTTAGTGTATTATTTTAGCACTCTTAGTTAATTAGTGTCACTAATTAATTTTAGAAACAGCTAAGTGTCTTGATCACTTCGCGTGGTTTATTAATTGCTTTGATCACTTTGCGGGTTTTATTTGCATTCTTTTTGGTTGTTCATGAATTCACTTCTCATTTATGATGTAATTTCATCTTAATCATTTAAAATTCACTTGTTGATTTTTTAGTTTGATGGTTTCACATCCTCGTTGTTTTAGTTCATCATCCTTCACACTTTAATTTCTTTTCTTGGTGCCACAATTATTCCAAATTGATGGATTGTGGTTGGAATTTTTGTTGATTATACCTTTTGTTTATTGATGTTGAATTTAATTCTACATCCCATAAGTCATTAGTATATATAAGGAAGGGGGGGGGGGGTGTATTATTAGTACATGAATATGTAAATTTGATTCACCTTTCCGCGTTTATTAACGAAGAAAAAAATTAATAGAATTGATTTTTTTTTCAGTAGGGGTTGTAAGGTAACTGTTGCGTCCTTCTTTAAGTCCTTAACAGGCTTTAACAAATATAGACAGTCTCAGGTCCTGTCTTTGTTAAAAGTGTACGCACCAACTGAGATATTAGTAATACGTTTGGTATATTAAATTTATTGTGCACGAGAACGCACATTTTTGGGGGATTTTGAAATTAACGCGCTTGTTGTCAAACAAAGAGAGATGACGTATCTGCTTAGAGAATGAAGCAGGATCCCTACCAGACAGTATGGTCTGTTGATGTATTTTAGCCCCTGTGTTCGGGCATATTGATGTTTACTTTGGTGATCGGCTCACTGCATTCAAGACATAGCCCCAGTATCACAGAGTAAGGTATTAATATAATTGATTATATATTTTATTGAATTAATGTCGTCATTGACATAACTTCTTCAAGTCGACCTCTAGCTGGTACCCTCATGCGTTGGGACCAGAATGGATCAAACTTGAACATTTATGCATTGAAAGTTTCGAGCATATTTATATTGAAACTCGTTGATTGAAATTACGGGATCTACGTTATTGAATATTGGAATTGCCGTCATACGATTAACGGCTCTTTTGATGGAAGGTGAACCAAAGTTAGAAGTTCAGCCTAGGATATATATTTCAAATTAATGATTGTATTATGAAATCTAGAAGTCGTATTCTATTGACTATCTAGATAGGAGGGAATATCTATTTGATTGGATCTTATACTCTTGGTTGTAAAGGAGAGATTGTCCTTGAAAGGTCAACCGTCTTTGAGAACATTTGTTAAACCAACTATGCACTATTGTAAGATGAACCTTCAAGATTATGCTGATGTACTTTATATTGATTACCATGTACCTGATGGAACATTACCTACCATTTGATCAGGAAGGAATTTTCCAATATAATCAAGATTTTTGTATCGTCCTTTGTCAACGTGATTGTCAAATAAACCGTGGATTGTAACTTTACCCATCATGAGTTCCAGTGTCCTTCCCTCGACACTGTTGGTGTTGATGTGACCGTGAGGACTTGAACTATTTGTACATTCGTATAAAATATCATTCGCGTCTGATTCAAGCAAATATCTAACTGTCTTCGCTTACACCATTCAAGCAAATAACTAACATTCAAACAAGACGGTATACGAATATGACAGCTACACAAAAGCAAGGTTACAGTCTTACAATATGCGGAAAGCCTTAATTGGTTACACCCCTAGTGTGCCGACGGTCGAGAAAATATGGGCCTAACACCATATTCCCAATATGCCTCAATGGGCGTGTAACGGGATCCTTTACCTTAATTGGTTACGCAAAATACAAAAACGGAAAATTACAGTCTGCAAAATGTGCTGTCTGAAGAAAATCACAATTATTGTGAGAGACTAATAAATTCATCAGTGCAACAAAAAAGACAATGACTTTGAGATAGAGATTAAACTAACAAAATAACATAAGCAGAATAAAGAAAACTTATTGTTTTAATGCCTAGTCAGAATGGAATTTAAAACCCCCCACCAACTCTCTAGAGAACAGAAGATAGATCAAACAAAGTGTGGAACAAAGCGCTAGCCAAATTATGTTGTAGCAGAAGATAGGCTGTCAAAAAGTGCCACGTGAAGTGTACAACAATGCTACTCCTCGCCAAGCTGTCAAAAACTAGATCAGGGTTTCTGAACCTTTTTTGTCGTAAGGACCCCCTTGATTGTCCAATGAATTTTTTGGACCCCTTTGATTGTCCGATGAAGGCTATGGACCACTTTAATTGTCCGATGAAAGCTATGGACCCCTTAGATTGTCCGATGAAAGCTATGGACCCCTTAGATTGTCCGATGAAAGCTATGGACCCCTTAGATTGTCCGATGAAGTCTATGAACACCTTTGATTGTCTAATGAAGGTTTAGGACCCCTTATATTGTCCAGTGAAAACTATTAACCCCTTTGATTATCCTATGAAGGTTATGAACACCTTTGATTGTCAAGTGAAGGCTATGGATCCCTTTTATCGTCCAATGAAAACTATGGACTCCTTTGATTGTCCCATGAAGACTAGCGACCCCTTGTATTGTCCGATGAAGATTATGGACCCCTTATATTGTCCAGTGAAAACTCTGAACCCCTTTGATTATCCTATGAAAGCTATGGACCACTTTGATTGTCTAATGAAGGTTTAGGACCCCTTATATTGTCCAGTGAAAACTATGAACCCCTTTGATTATCCTATGAAGGTTATGGACCCCTTTGAATTTTCAATGAAGGCTATGGACCCCTTATGGAAAAAAAATTACATAACAGCATAATTAAGAATATTATATTGTAAATGTTAGGTTATGTACACGGACCGCCTAGAATCCATTCACGGACCATCATGGACACTTGATTAAGAAACCCTGTGCTAGTTGGTTCAAATATAGGGCTCCAGACAGATCACGTTTGCTGGAAGCACGGAACTGGTCAATTATTCTGTAACATTATATACTGTTACACAGGTCACGCGAAATGCTAAACAAAACTATTACTTGTACTGAGAACAGTTTACAATGGAAGGAGAAGAATGATGAAGTAAAATATATTATGGACTGCTAAAATAAGTAGTGAAAATGATCTGAAAATAGAAAGTGCGCAAAGGGTGGTTATTACTTTTGTCAGAGGAAGGTGTCCACTTTCTTTGGGTATGTTATGAAAAGAGACAAGCTGGAATATATTGTAACAGTTTGAAAGTTTAATGAGATTAGAGAACGACAAAGATAAGCGATACTGGATCGTTTAACATCGTGATAAGGAAAAGAGTCAACAGCAGAATTGACAAACAATACTGCAGACAGGAAGTTGTGGAGAGACCTTGACATTTGTTGATAATGAATGAACCAGTGTCCTATTTTTAAACACTCTTGTTTAATTTCATGAGAGTTGTTTTAATATTTCAAATCTTTTAGCTCTTGGTTCACTAAGCTTTCATATGACCTAGGGAGCTGAAATGGTACACACTACACTCTATTTTGCTACATTGTAAACTATTAAACTTTGAAGGAACATGGAGTGTCCTGTCCCCGGCCCGCCGTACAAAAATAAAAATTACATTTTTTAAACAGGATTACAGCTGTGAAAAATCATAAAACATGGTGATTTTGTACACAAAGTTGTGAAAAAGATCGCATAACTTGGTGTCATTGTACACACAAATTGTGAACATTGTTGTAACTGTTGCAATGCGAAGCGCTAAAGCAACAATCCAGTTACAGAATTTCTAGTAGATTTGGAAACATAATAAAAGTATATCCCTAAAACTTTTATTTTCCTTTACTTGTTCCAACACGGGACCACTACTATAGTTAGTCACTATTCAGTAAGCATGCGCAAAGCACTCTATGTGCTATTGCAGAGGTTTCTTCCGCATCAGTTGACATCAGAGAAATGCTTGGTGAAGGCTTTCTGGGAACATACAGTGGTGGTTCCATGATCCGTAAGGAGCGCAACAGAGTTGACGCAGGTCTCATAGGAACAACTACTGTACTCGCTCCACGCTCCATAATGGGTGTCAAAGAAAAAGAACAGATGTTTATATTACATGGTAAGGTTTATTGTCCTCTTAAAAAGACTTCACCGTAATGACGTCTTACGATTTGCTTGTTGACAGCACTGATTCTATTATTTTTTCATCCTCCTCACAAAGCAACGGGAACTACACGGGTATTGTATTCTTTGTTCGTTTAGCTTCAGTCATCACAGACGTACGTCTTTTTCTAAAACTTATAGATCTCCATTACATTAATATCAATACCAAACAAATTTACACGTATGGCTTGACATGAAAAACAACGTACACATTCACATTTATGTTCCCGGTGTCTCTGAGAGAGCAAGCAAAGAATCAGACTATTGTTCCCTCAAGCATGACGTATGAGTCAACTAATAACGAAGTTGGCAACTTCATCATGCAAAACAAATTGCTTCATAAACCACTACTGCAAGAGAACATGCATGTTTTGGTACAGGCTTCTTGCAAAGAGGGAGGGGAGAGGGGGGGGGCAGCTACAACGCCAGTTCCTTGGCCCATAGGTAGGCTATAAAACACAGAAATAATAATGATATTTTGCTGAGAAGAAAAGAAGAGAAATGAATAGTCGTATAAACACCTGCTTAACAAAAAAGAAAATATCGATATCAAAAATAGACTCGCTCAATATGAAGTCTGCAATTCTGTTTGAGCCGAACAAATTTAAGCTTAACGTTGTATGTATATTATCTGCAAACAGAAGCAGTATTTTTGCATTGAATTTTATATGGATACACACGCGCTGTCATGCGTCACCCAACAATCAAACACGTAAAAATAGTAGGACCAATCATGTATAATTCAGTGAATACTCATGTATTATAAACTTGGACACGTTTCAAGAAATCGTGTCTTTGAAAATCAAATACAAAGCAGTATGCTTATTTTCTGTGTGTGACTGTGAGAACTCAATGTTGAAATACCTTAATGACTCTCTAAAAAAACAAAAAACAAAAAAACGCACCCACAAAGCTACAGATATCAACACGCATGCTGTAATAGCGGAATCGTCATAACATGAATCCCGGGGGCATGACTCACATATGTTTTCATTATGTTAGACGCCAATTAATTCATAATAATATTGTTGTACGCAAAAACGCAATTATGACCTGTGGAATTCCACTGTGAGCGTCGTGTTTTAAACCAAAAGTTCTCAAACATTTTCAACCTGTGCCACACTTGGCAATGTAAATTTCTGTCACGGCACACCTGCGTTCTTAATCCTGGACGCTCGTGTAATTAACCGTACATTTATAGCATTCTTTATTCGTGGAGGAATATTCGACATATTATTTACTATCAACATTTGGCGGCACACTTTTAGCTCTCTCGCGGCACACAAGTTTGAGAAACACAGTTGTAGACACATAGAGTAAATTAACACGTTAAAACGTTGTGATAAGACGATGAGGGGAACTGTAGTAAGACGTGGAGTACGGTGGATGGATATGGTAACAAATCGAAAGAAAGATGATTCGTCTTATTAGTACAAAAACCCAACGTTGCGGGCACAAGGCCTTCGAGAAAATGAGAGCTAAGTAGGTGTTGTTACGGGCTCTCGGGACCCCAGTATATTCTGGGTGCTTCGATGACTTCTAGTATTTGAGGATGACCAAGTTATTATATGCGTATTCAGTTTATAGAGTCAAAGTCCCTCGGGTTCTTATCACTTTTGTAGGATTCCGTAATACTGTCCGTTGGTATCGATAATGTCTGCTTTAACCCTTGTGATACATTATGTGCTGAACATGTTTCATATTAAATATTCGACCCTTGACTGACCTGTATTAGTCTCTTGTCTTATCGATTATATTGGCAGTGTGAGATGCAGCGTGTTAAGACATTAATCATCACTGGTCATGATCAGTTGAAGATGAACAGCATTTAACTCAACTCCGAATACGACAGTTGATAAGACTGTGATTTTGACGACTTAAAATATTTAATTAGTAATTTCATACCATGAGCAGACACCAACTACATGGGAACAAAAGTCACATCACATTCATATACGATCTGTAAGAGTTCTCATTATTTCATAAGCACATGTTCACAATCTCTATCTAGAGTTCTGGTTCAAGGTCAGTTCCTTTTAACGGCCAATGTCCTTTGGCATAAATTCAGAGGCTAACTAGACTTACTCCCGTCGCTAGTTGATACAATAGCCTTTTGCACTAGACTTAACTATCCTGCTAGTTCTGCAATACACTTATTATGCTAGGCTTACGTCTACTGCTAGTCGTTTAATATCCGTTACACTAGGCTTACGCTTGCCGCTAGCTGTACAATATCCATCTATACTAGTCTTACACTATTGCTAGTAACATAATGTTCCTTTGGCATACCACGCCAGGCTAATCTGCCATAATTATGCAAACTGCGTTATTCATACGACGACTTACGTTTGGTTCAAGAAATACACTGCTCAAATGGCTTCCCAGCCACACAATTACAAAGTGGTTATACCACACAATATAAGTGGCAATGGCCACACTTCTGAAACACACTGCCGTTCGGGTCAAAACCCACAAGTCGAATGACGTTATAAAGACATACGCGTCATGCATAGTGATATGCGTACTCCGTCGTTAATATATATTCAATTGCGATGTTCCATGGTGCAGCAATCCGAGTTGGCCAAACTCAAATGCTTGCACACATGCAACAATCATCGACATCGGTCGATGAGATATATCTCTATTCGTTTGAGGTGTTCCATGATACAGTCATTCGAGTCGGCCAAACTCAAATGCCTGTAAGCATGAAACAATCCTCAACAGGTGTCACGGAGTGTTTTGAGGATATTTTGCATGTGTAGGTGTTCCCATGCTCCAGCGGGAATTTATTAGTCATGTGGGTTGTTGTGAGTTGGGAATGCGTGCCTTGTAATAATTTATCTACAAGCAATGTTGTGAGCATTGCTTAAGACAAGCTGCTAACTTTAGTCATGCGTGAATGAAACTCAGTGGAGTGTGGAAGTTGTTCACGTGTTTGGTGAGTGCGGGTGAAGGGGGGCAGTCAGAGAGAGTAGTGTGTTGGTTTAGACGTGTGTTGAGTCAGTAGAGAGTTGAGTCAGTAGAGAGCAGACAGTAGACAGGAGACAGCGAAGAGCGTAGAGAAGAGAAGGGTGGATGTCTATAGTAGTGCGCGAGTAGAGAGGGCCAGAGTTGTGCAGTGGATTTATGAAGTAGCCTATTTTGTGGCTGTAGATATTCCGAGAATCAGAGTGATTGTAGAATACTCGGGATTTGTTGTGTCTCCAATATTTGTATGGCCCTGCGCCCATTGTGACTTATTTGTGATATTATATATTCACGGAGATTGATATAGTTGTTGGAGTTATTCCTTAGACAGTGAGCTAGACGAACGGTGTATAAGTGTTGTCTGACTTTCTACATCCACCCACATACACCCTACTCGTTACAGTAGGACGCACACGAAAATAAATAATAAATGGGTACTACCCGTTTAAGCAGCTAAGACCTTGCATACCCGCCGAAAAAAGAGCGCACCACAAAAACATGAAATGGCTGTCACTTCCGGGTGTAAACATTAAGATGCTAAGAAGGGAAACGGAACATGAAACAACCCAAGTATAATAATACGTAATAGCAATGAGTAATGGAGATAGAAGAGGTTATATCAGATAGAAGAAGTCAGAATGGGTAAATGGAGGGAACAATGGGAAATTTACAAAAAAATTGAAACAAATAAATAATAATTTTATATGTAAACGGCGATCGACGGGATATAGAATAAGAGTGAAAAATGTCACCACATACAAAATAATGTAGGGTGTTAAGACCGCCTTGTTTGAGACACCCCATATGGGGAATTAGGCGTTGTTCAAACTGCACTCGGCTGGCAGTATCATAGGAGCAGGATCTGATCGCAGTGACCAGGATGTCCCAGGACCCTGGTGGTCAGGGCCATTCAAGCGAATGGCTACTGGTGTGAATTCCAACAAGGAGATGTCATAGAGGTGCTGGCTCAATCTGTCCCCAAATATTTTACCTGTTTGGCCACTATTGGTTTCACTGCAACGTTTGCATATGATTGGGTAGATGTTAGGGAAGATGGATATGAAAACAAAATCGAAAATAAGTGATTTGCTTTACTAGGACAAGGCGATTACGAAAATTGAAAACGTTGCGGCCACAAGGCCTTTGCCTAGGAATGGGAAGAAAGTGAGAGATAAGAAGGACACATGAGAAAAAATAAATAAATGTGGGTACTACCTGTAAAATCGACTGCGAACTAGCGTGTCCAGCGATATGAAAGCGCGCTAGAAGAACATAAATATAAAATGGCTGCCATTTCCAGGTGTAAAAAAGAAAGATGTTACGAATAGAAACGAGAAACAGACCAAATATAATAATATTGTGTTATAGAGAACGTAGAAGATGGAAAGGAAAATGGATGAGAGGACGAGAAAAAAAAAGATCGACAGGAGGTCATAGAATAAGAGTAGAATAGTTAGCTTCAGACAAAAGAATGTTGAGTTTTAAGGCACTAAGGTCTGAGGCACTCCATACGATGAATGAGGCGTTGTTCAAGCTGGACTCGACTAGCAGTGCGAGAGGAGCAGGATCTGATCGCAGTGACCTGAATGTCCTAGGGCCATCGTGGTCCAGGCCATTGAATTGATTGGCTACTGGTGTGGATTCCAACCGGTAGATGTCATAGAGATGATGGCAGAATCTGTCCCCAAGTCGTTTACCTGCCTAGCCAATATATATTTTACTGCAAAGTTAGTATATTATGGTATAGATGATGTTGCGGTCGACTTTACGGGTAGTATCCATTTTTATTTATTTATTTATTTTTCTCATGTGTCCTTCTTAGATATCACTTTCTTTCCTTTCACAGACGAAAGCCTTGTGGCCGCAACGTTGGCTATTGTCCTTATCTTGTATCCCAGTAAGACGAATCGCCTATTTTCTTACAGCAGTTTCCTTCATCTTCCTCTATAAATGACGTTGCATGACTCACATGTGAAGCTATTGGTGATGGTGAACGTGGCCATGGAAAATGACACCTTGCAGGTTTGGATGACATATTTGCACGTCTTGCATCATATCCGGCCACAGCGTAGTGTGCTTAAGTAACCGGCGCGCTCAATTGGGAGAGGACTCTGAACAAGAAGATCCGTCAGGTTCTTGTCACGTCTTCAGGCCGCCAGAGGTGCCTCACAAAATACTTCTCAGGTCACAGAATCCGATTGGAGAGTAGGTAAGTGATTGTTTCCTTGTAGTTAACTTTATTCTATATTCAATTTTGTCGCCTCATTTAACTGTGTACCTAAGTCTACCAGCCCTTTTTGTAATCATTGAGTGTTCAAACAATGAGTTGCCGGATTGAGATTCTAAATTCATTACAAGATAATGATAAAACCACATGCCCGCCAATAAGAGCAAAGTAGTAAGGAAATCTTTTCAAGTAGCGTTCAAAAGTCGCGAAATCGCCCCGTCATAAAATTTAGAACCGTGAGACCAGTAAAATTAGCCCGTCGCAAACAGTAACACTATCTGACAACTCCGTAGCCGACGTTTTGGGCGGTGCGAGCAGTGCCGTCGATTTTAAAAAAATAATTGCGCAACTTCTAGTTTTTTTTTTTTTTTTTAAATAAGATTTTGCCTCGTTTTGGCGAGGCGCGTATCGTTCAACCTGGTCGGTTATATTAAAGCGCATGTCCAAATATAAAAGATTTTTAGGTCTTGTAACAGGAACTTCTAGTGTGATCAAACTTCTTAGTATGAAATTGAATCTCATAAGAGAACAATACAGTCCAGCATGTGGGGAAGGGGGGAGAAAGCCGCAGTGGTGGTGGTGCGGGGGGGGGGGGGGGGCCCGCGTCAGTTAAATGTGCAAGTAGTTATACTGATTTTATTTTCAATTGGAGTCAATCCTTTTGATGATGTTGTTATTCAAGTGCTAACTGGCCTTCCGCCAGAGATAGTAATACTTGACTTTTGCTCATGTTTCTTTCCAGGTTCATTCTTCCCTTTAGGTTCAGTGAATAGCAATCTCGTATAATGGTTTTCAAATGATCCAACTGTAACACAGCAATTGTAGGAAATTCAATTAGAGTTTATTGATGTCATTAGGCAAACACTGGTGTTTGGTTGGTTATCCAAGGGGAACATTTATATATCCACAATGAAATATATATATATATATATATATATATATATATATATATATATATATATATATATATATATATATATATATATATATATATATATATATATATATATATATATATATCCTATAGAATAATATACTAACTTGTCTACTTAAAAACTTGTCTTGATATTCTCAAAGACGACGTTCACTTAACACTATTTGTAAAATGCTCAAAAGTCCAAAATCATGGAATCATTGGAATGATAAATCCTGAAATCACTGCCCTTTCTCGCACTTCTCTCCTATTTATACTATTTCTTCTTTTTTTCCCGCCAATTTTCACACGATGCTTTCTTTTTTTCACACGGTACAATTATCTACATTTGCACACGTTTTCTCAGCTTTTCGACTTTTTCCACACGTCTCTCTCTCTAAACAACGGAAAAAAACCAAAATAGCAACTCTCACTTCACAAAATTTTCCATTCAAAACACGCATTTAATATTTTCCCTGGGACTGCACTATCTTTGTCTCTCTTCGTCGTGACTGCCAACTGAACTTTAATGACCCTGCGTTTTGTGCGAAAACGCCTTATTTGCTTTACGTCTGTTATTTCTATATTCTAACACGTATAAATGGTAGTGTAGTAAGCCATGCGGTCACAGGGGGGAGTGCGCAAAAATAGACCTCGAACCACCTTGAAAATTCCGAGTTCCGTCTCTGGTTACAAGTAATATTAGAATGCGGTGTCCACACAGTAAAAGGTAAAGGATCCCTTTACACGCCCTATTGAGGCATATTAGAATATGGCGTTAGGCCCATATTTTCTCGACCCTCGGCACACTAGGGGTGATGTGGTCAGCATCAGGCCGGCCGCCTTAACCTTCCCAGAGTTGCTCTGGTACCCATTTGGGGCTGGGTCGACCCAGGAGCCGTTTGCGGCCTAAAAAAATCCCACCTCATCTGGGGATCGAACCATAGACCACTGAGCTAGGAAGCCAGTGCACTAACCACTATGCTACCGCGGTTCCCTGTCCACACAGTACAGACTCCATAATTTAAAACATTCTACAGTCCATCTCAGCTAGAATAATATTTGTGTACATATCCATTTCCTTTCTAGCTTTCTAGTCGGCGTCTGTGGCCTAATGGATATGAACGCAGTTTCATAATCCAGATATACCAGGTTCGAAACCTGCTGCAGGCGGTTTGGTAGCAGATCGCTTTGTGTGGATTTTTAACAATGGTATAAGCGCCGTACCGTTCAGAAAGCAATGGCAAACTACTGAATGAAACAAAATTGCCTAGAAAAATCACAAACAGCCAATAAAAGCTGGGGTTGATTGCCACGTTCTGTAAAGGATAAGCAACTAACTTTCTCTAGCTTCAGTGTGAATTTTACAACCATTTATAATAAAATCCGATTACTCCAGGCACAATAAGGTTCTTTTACAGTTCTAATATGCAACCAAGAACCTTCTGTTTTGTAGATTTAAAAACAAAACTATTTACTTTTACATCTTATTGATCATATTTTATCCTATTTCATTTTTTACTTCATTTCTCATTTTTTATTCTGAACACTCATAATAGAGTTTTTCACTTTTTTTAATTTCTAAAAACAACTGATTTTCACTCGATATTTTGATGGGTGTTTAATCAAGTCTTCGCGCATGTCAAGTTTCAGAATCTTCTAACTTTTCTGTTTAGCTTTCTCATCATCTTTCTTCTTATTGTTATTAAATAATAATTAATCATCTCAACCAGACCACAAAGTCTTTTATATTTGGACATACACCCTAATATAACCGACGGACTCGGTGTCTAGGTTGAATGAGGCACGCCTCGCCAAAACAATGCAAAATTTCATTTTTTTTAAATATTACTAAATGTTTCTGTACATTAAACATTCTTCATTTTTAGCTGTAACTAACTGTTTCCTCCAGGACGACCCAAAGTCCGCTGGGAGGACAACATTAGACAATCTTTGAAGGACCGAGGACTAGAATGGAACCAGGCCAGGATAAAGACAGCCGATAGAATAGTCTGGAGCTCTCTCTTACAAACCTCTACACCTCACGGTAGAAGAGAAACGACTAAGTAAGTAAGTAAGTAGCCTACTAACTGTCTCCGCACCAAAAACAATCTTAATTTTCACTGTTACTAAATGTTTCTATCCATTAAAATGTCTTCATTTTTCATTGTTACAACATGTTTCTGTACACTAAACATAGTCTTCATCTTTTACTCTTACTACGTGTTTCTGTACACTAAACATAGTCTTCATTTTTCATCGTTACTAAATGTTTCTGTACGTTAAAAAGGCTTCATTTTTCAGTGTTACTAAATTTTTCTGTAAACTAAACATAGTCTTCATTTGTTACTGTTACTGAATGCCTCTAATCCCTTTTCTTGCTTCAAATTCTTTATTTACGCTACCTGTCCATCGTTTATCTCTCTGCAGCCACAATACGTCTAAAAATAGAAACCTCAATCCACTATGTTTTTGCTTAGAACTGGAAACAGTATCTGGAATTGCAGAATAGCAATTGTAAACATAACTGTGAACCTGTTCCGCAAAAATATTTATCCCAACTGTGTGTCCCGTGATTAAGTGTCATCTTTGACGAGACAGACGTAGTGTGTCTCGGCTCATGAAATTGTAGCTTTCTTTGTAAGAGGTATAAAGGTAGTCCCATAGCAGATACTGTCGTAGGTGTGTAACGTGTTAGAGACTTCACTATACCAGGTTCAGGTGTGAGATTGTTTTTTTATGAGGTGGGTTGACCAGTCGCCTACCTAGCTGCCTTTGCCTTTCCAAAGTGAAGAACAGAATCAGGTAGGCCTGTATCAGTTTACAGCTGGCTAGACTGGAGCGTGACAACACCGTGTTTCGAACCCAGAACTTTTGCCTCGAGAGGCCAGCGCTTTAACCACCCTGCCGATCGGACGTCCGACCTTTGTCACAAAATGGGGCGATCATCCTCGATCTTTGTTTCACTCCGGCAGTATCGGTACATTTGTGGTACTGATTTTATTGTGTGCTTTCATTTGTCGCACTTTCTTTCTTTCTTTTTCTGCTATGTGTAGCAGATATTATGTATTTTCCTTCTTACACCCTTCTCAGAAATAAGTAGACATGTCTGGTTGTTATCCATTCTCCCTGCGTTGCAAGGAGTGGCAGCGACCTAACCATGTTGGCTATCGTGGGCGCAGCGATATCAGTATACAGATTAACACGTAAATCGCCTCAGCGTAGTGCTTAGTCACTGATAAGACGCAAGTACGCGCATCACCAAAGCGTGGAATACGAGGAGACAACTAATGGACAGACACAGATAAGAGATTACATTCTGATAAAGTAATGATTGTTACACTGGGAACACGTTGTTATATGAGGTTATCGACATGTTCGTAAGTTTGTACCCAAGAAAAAGCGGATGTTTACAACCCATTTTCAGAAAAGTAATGTTTGAAATTTTGCATTAGCTGAGTCATGCAACATGTTCAAATCAGATTGGCTGATCCTTTGAGGCGCGCATAACAAATGCGTGGGAAGGCAGTGAATATAATATGACCATTTTCTCAAGCTATTTCACTTGAGAAATCCCTCGCCAAGATACCAGACCTTGCTAGACTGAAGAATTAGAAATCAGAATTCCTTCTTAACACACCTTTTATTGGAGACTTTTGGATGGACTTTCATAGCCCAGGAAATCTCTTTCATATTAAATAAGGAAACCGGGACTGAGGAAACTGAAGGACCCCACACGAAGTCAGAGAGGAAACTTATTACATTAACGACACCCCAGATGCGTGGAAGAGGCCGATTCAAGTCTCTTTTATTCATCTGAGCAAAACGTCTGTGAGCCAGGATTAGCTTATTGGTGGTACCATCTTTAGAACAAGAAGGAAACAGTGGCCTAAGCTTTAAGACGAAGGAATCACTTGGTAGACTCTCCTTGACATTTCTGGGGAACAAGCTACACCCGACAACCTTAACCAGGGACGAAAAACCAATCCATAAGAAGGAGTAGAACCGTCATTGGCTGCTAAGTTCAAATCTATGCTGCCAGTTGAACTTCTTGTAACATTTAACAATCCATAACGACCGTGATGATAACTTTTCTTGATCCATAACTATTCAAATTATTTTTTAACTGTTAAAACGTAAGTGACTATTAAATTTTGTTCTTTGTAATTATACAAGTTTAACTTCAATTTAATCATTTTAAAGTCACTGCGTGTTAATTTCAGTCAATTTACTACACACACTCTAAACAGAGCTATACTAGAATAATAGAATTCCACTGAGTAAATCAGGGGTGGGAGCTCTGAACGAGCTGAAATTCATAAGTGCTTAAATCCTTCACAAAAGTGTCGGCAGAATTACAGAGTTAACATACTCAGTTAAAGCAGTATTGTTCTCTCTTATTCTGAATATCTTGTGAAGACTCCCTGGAGATAGAAGCTTTTTTTTTCTTCTATTTACATCTCTGCCAAGAGTAATCTTGTGCGAAGGTAGACACCTGTGACGGTATTGCCTCCCCTGCTTTGCAGTAGTGGTTAACGGTATCCAAAACTCAGGAGTATCTATTATAGGCTTCAATTGAGTCTATCTTTACACAAGATTACTCTTGGCAGAAATGTAGATAGAAGAGTAGTAAAGCTTCTATCACATGGGACTCTTCACAAGATATTCAGATAAGCGAAAACAATGCTGGCTGTTGCTGAGCACGTTAATTCTGTAATCTGCCGACAACTTTTGTGAAGGATTTAAGCACTTATTACTTTCATCTCGTTTAAACCAACACCCCTGATTTACTCAGTGGAATTCTATTATTCTAGTATAGCTCTGTTTAGAGTGTGTGTAGTAATTTGACTGAGACAAACACGCAGTAACTTTATAATGATTAAATCGAAGTTAAATTTGTAACATTACAAAGAACAAAATTTAATAATCACTTTAGGTTTTAACAGTTGGAAATAACTTGAATAGTTATGGATCAAGAAAAGTTATCCTCACGGTCTTTAAGGAATGTGAGATATTACAAGAAGTTCAGGTGGCAGCATATATTTGAACTTAGCTGACTATGACGGTTCTACTCCTTCTAATGGGTTGGTTGTTTTCACTCTGCTCGCCTCTGATCAAGGTTGTCGAGGGTAGCTCGTTTCCCAGAAACGTCAATGAGAGTCTACCACGTGCGTCCTTCGTCTTACAGCTTAGGCCACGGTTCCCTTCTTGGTCCAGAGATAGTACTTTCTCCTGGTACCACCAATAACTATGATAAAGAATAGAACAAAACTTTCTTCTGAGTATGGCGTTTTCCACCCCATAGTTATGGGTTCCTATCTTCCCATACCACCATACCAATTACTCAGACTTTACCCTCGATGAGAATTAAATTTAATCCCTCGGGATAAAACTTCCTTTACATTTAAATAAAATAGCTTTAGCTTTACACGACATTTAAATGAAAAGGGTAATAATACAGAAAGAGTCTGTTTACATATACATCTCCACTGATTGAAAAGTGTTCACAATATAAATTGAATATGTTTTCATTTATGTTTTACACTGATTGAAAATTTTGAAACTTCCATTACTTTAAAATGAATATTTTCACATTGACATTTACACTGGTTTAAAGCTTGAAACCTTACATTAATTTTAAAGTGACTATGTTTACAGGAAGATTTACTCTGCTTTGAAAATGTAAGTATTATATTTAGAATGTACATCATTTCTTTCATCTTTCTCTCCCTGCTCCATAGGGAACCTGGAACTACTTTATGCTTTTAGTTCTCTCTTACGAAACTATCAAAAAAGCAATCACCAGCCCGTGCAGTGGTGGTTCATGAATCATCATTCTATACGCTGAGGTTGCCAGCCTCAAATGACTTTTTCACTCATTAAACTTCAAATGGTCATATATACGAGTACATATATATGTTAGCTCACATGTTAGTAATAAAATGTGAAATGTAAATCACAACTTACGCCAATCCTGGCTACAGACTTGTTGCTCAGATTAATAAAAGAGACGAGTCGGTCTCTTACACGCGTCTGAGGTGTCTTTAATTTTACAATAGATTCCCTCTCTGACTCCGTGTGTGTCTTCAGTGTCCTAGTCCCGGTGCTCCTTATTAAAATGTAGAGATTTCCTGTGCTTTGTAAGTCTTATTTGGTTCTCCAATAAAAGGTCCGGTTAAAAAAAATGATTATGAATCTAGTCTTCACTCTGGCGAGGTCTGATGTTGTCTTGGCGAGCGTGAAATTCATAGTGAAATAAAACTTCCAAATCGTCAGACTATATTCCCTGCCTTCCCTAGCCTTCGTTTATTATGAATCTAATCAGAAAGATCCAATCATTTCTAATCATGCAGATAGGGTGTGATATTTTCTAAATAGTCCAACGTGAAATAAGGTGCGTGCCTGCAAAGGTCACGTATTACCATATATGGACATCTGATGCCTTGCATACACTCTCACAGGCAGATCGGTAGACACACATTACAACATGGGTAAGCTGTAATACTTTTTACTTTATTATAAAGTAATGTTGTCATAACAAGTCGGCCCGGAAGCGATTATGTTATAAGTTCCGCCTCGTGCACGGGTTATTCTGTGTTTAAGCTTTTAGCAAAGCTGGGCCGCGCCGTCGAGGCTGTGATGTATCATATCAGCCGCTCCTTGCAAATGTTTTAGCAAAGGGACAGGACATGCACACACGTAATGACTAATCCCTGAGAGGGGTGTACGAAGGAAAATACAAAATATCTGCTACTTAGGAAAAAAATAACGAAGAAAGAAAGAAAGAAAAGTGCGATAATTGACAGCACATAATAAAAATCAGTACGACAAATGTACCGATACTGCCGGAGAGAAATAAAGATCGATAGGGGCCGCCCCGTTTTGTTACAACACCTTTGAAGCCCATATTAGTTACTCTTGAGTTTTTGCCACTGTTGGACCACAACTGCAACGCACGGGAGGCAATACCGTCACAACCTTTATATGTACCCCATATTAATAGATTCATGTAATAGACGAGCCATTTATTTTGTATTGTGTTGACGGAGGTACTTCAAAGGCTAAAGCGCGTTTCAAAGCGAGCAGTTTTATAGGAGGAGTTCATTCAACCATAATCTTTCAGCTCTCCCTGGAGTACACGCGTTCACAAATGCCATGCCCGATATTCCTGTCATGTGCGATCCGTTCAATAACTTTACATGTTTTTTTAAATGCCATTTATTGTGTCTTCAATTGACTTGTCCGTGTGTTTCATGTCCCATTATATTCCGAATGGTGAGTGCTGGTCTCTTACAGCAAAGGTGCCGAGTTTGATTCACGGTATCCACACGCTCCAGTCTATCCAGCTGTAAATGGGTATCTGACTTTGCAAGGAAAGTGCAGCGAGGAAAGAAACTGGTCTCCTGATCTCTCGATGCTGAACCTAGTATAGTGATGTCTCTAACACTTCACTCCACTAAGGCAGTATCTGCTATAAGACTACCTTGACCTTTTCACCTTATATTTCACTAGGCTCAGGTAGTTCCCCGTGGTCTCTGAAGAGATAAAGAAAGAATAGGACTGCTGAACCCTCTGGCATGTCGTACAAGGAGAAGAAAACTAGAGGGCGACCTTATGATACGGAAAGACCGTAATAAGGATGGCACTGGAGAGGACGGCTTACAGAGAATTTGTTGAAGGCCTGTGCTCCATGGACAGTTAAAGGGTAGTGGAGCAATGAATGAATGAGGATTGTCGACCTTACCATCAGCCTTCCCTAGAGACCTTCTACTGTGCGCGTTGGAAAGAATAGATAACACTGGAGAGGACGGCTTACAGAGAATTTGTTATGGTCTTCTGCAAGGGTGTTAAGGCCTTTGGTCTCCCATCATGCTTTTCATACCTAGATTTTCAAGGACCTCCTTATTTGTTTTCATCTCTTTCCGTGAGATGCGCCCCATTCTTCTATCTATCCACATTTCAAGAGCCTCAATTCTTTCTTCCAATTGCTTATTCATCGTCCATGTTTCTACACCTTACAGTAATGCAGAAGATATATATAACACTTTATGATTCTCGGTTTTAATTTGTGAGATAACTGTTTTAATTTCAGCATATGTTTCATGTTGTTGAATGTAGGCCATTCCTATTCTCTTCTTGATTTCTGTTTCGCATCTGCCATCTTCTGTTATTATTTGACCAAGATATGAGTAGCTCTTGACTTATTCCAGGAGTTTCCCATTTATGCTTATCTTTAATGTGGGCTTTTACATAATGACTAATAAATATCCCCATTAAGTTTATGAAAACATTCGTAGGGAAAACAAAGCAAATGTGAGAGAGTATCTGCACATTTATTTGGAAAGGAAGTAATTTCCCAATATCTGTCAACATTTGTAGTGGTGTTGATGGTATTGTATGATGGTGTTATTACTACATGTAACTTGTATGAGGCCAGCTGTGAAGGCTCCTGAGATAAAATGTAGTTGAGAATTATCAGAAGGCCTTTCTTGCTACCACTACGACCTCACACTTAATTTTTTTTTTTCTTAATGAATGTGGCTACGTAAAGTGTCTAGGGTAATGATGTGTAATGTGGTGTGTTAGTTATAAATACACCCACAGACATTTAAGAAGACTAATAAGATTAACAAGTGTTAAAATACACTGAACTTATAAATTATATTACAGTTATTTGTTCTGGATCAAGTTTTATGTGGACCAGAACTTTTTTAAAAAAAAAAGGATTTAAAAATTATGAAAGAAATGCATGGAATGTTACATAATAAATGCAAGAGTGTACCTATTTAAAGTACTAGACTAGTTAGTTTTTTATTAAAAAAAGTTCGAGTAGTCCATCTCTTTGGGAGGATAGTTACTGTTTGTGCTGTTGGGGTGGCCTCATCACACCTGTCGATATTGCATACACATTGTCCAGAAAATCGTGGGAATTTTTACGGGGATATTAGTCACTACCAATAGTTGGTGAATGTCCAGCAGACCAGAGGCTCACGCATCTTTTTGTAGCTCTGGTGCTGAAAACTTGCGGTCCCACCTCTCCGTGCTGGCGGGCAATAATGGTGGTCTCTGTCACAAGAACTGCACAGATACACTCGAGTACAGTCACCCACCGAATAGACTCTGCTTTGTTGTCGATAGAAACTCACAGCTCAGATTATGAATAATTAACACAGAAGTGCTAGCAAAACTCAGCTGAGCTGCTGGCTATAGGATGGCGTCCCTAAATTTATTCACTGTCTTTCATATGGGAAAACACCACACTTTAAAATCTGTGTCTAACACTGAACAATTATTGAAGAATGACCCCACTTTCGCGTCTGAGCGCTAATGATATGATTGTCTGTGGCCAATCACTGCCTAGTTGTACTTTAAATTTCAAATTTCTACACTAAAGTCATTTCAGTCATGCTTCAGTCAAGTATGGATGGTTATCTGTTAGTCTGTCCGTCTCTACTTGTGTTTCTAAAAAAAATGTGCTTGATTTTTGAAGCAACCTTTCTCTCCCCTTAAAATTTTGTCGTAAAAAGTTATATTTAGACACAGCTACCGCTCAAAAACCCTCTCCTCCATAATAAGTAACTTTGAACACCTGCGTCCCCAAGGTCGTGTTTTGTGTGCAAATAACGACACTTTTTATTCAAGGCAGTCTGTCGATGATGTAAACTACACTGTCTTTTGTCATTATCTTCAATAGTATCTATCCGTTTGTAAAATTAAGATCATATTATTTCATTGCTCAGAATAGGCCATCCGGCCAGCTAATTTTTATATTCCTAACATTAATATTAAGAAAAATTACTTTTTAAATTTTTGTAATATTCCTAACATCTGCGTTTTGGCCGCTGAATTCAAATCAAGGCTTGGTATCGCAAAACGTCCAATTCCGTACCTCGTGTCAATTTGGGGGGCGTGAATTTTTACTTTCCTCCATCCCCCCCCCATTGCGTCTCCTTAGCCTTTCCAGTCATATTTTTTTTCTTTTGATCCGCCGTTCCCCTCCTGTCTAGCAAGTCAATTTTCTGGAGGGTGATGACCCGCGGTCTAGGCGATCATGTACATCAGCAGCCTACGCATTATGTTTTTATCCTTAAATGTTATCTTTTGAGTATTTTACCGTTGTATCTCTGTCAATTTCTCTACACATCTCCCCACTTGAAAACATGCCTATGGCAAGTTCCAAAACCAGCGATACACATAGGTAAAATTACTCCTCACGTCTGCCACTACTCTAATTTTGATCACAGGGGTGCCGACTGAGGAAATCTGCACCGACATTCAATTTGCCTGGGATATATTGGATACTGAAACTGATAAGGTTGAAGCAATAAAGACCACCTCAGCAATCTTGCGTTTTCATGCTTAGCCTGAGACAAGAACACGAGAGGCTGATGATCCGTCTCCACCACAAATGTCCTACCATACAGATAGATTTGAAACTTCTTTATTGCCCAGATTAATGCTAAACATTCTTTTTCGCTTGTGGAGTATCCTTGTTCCGCCTTATTCAATTTGCGGCTTGCATAAGCGACTGGTTTCAGTTCCCCATCAGGTGAAGATGATCTTTGCACCACAGCCCCTGCGTGCTCTACTTTACTGCCTTCGGTTCTTAAGACAAAGTCCTGTGTCAAATCAGGCAGTTTGAGAATAGGCTTGCTAGTGAGTTTTTCCTTTAACTCTTGGAACGCTAGTTCACATTGTGCAGTCCAAATAATTTTATCTGGAAGTCCCTTGCGAGTCAGATCAGTCAGAGGAGCACAAATAGCGTTAAAATTTTTGATGTATTTCTGATAAAATCCGCATAACGACACAAATGATCGCACGTCCTTTTTTGTTTGCGGCCTAGGTGCTCTCTGCAGTTTTTCCAAGTTCTTAGGATCAGGGGTCATATTACCCTGATATACAGTGTGTCCCAAGAATTCCAACTCTTTGCATCCAATACAACATTTTGTTGGCCTAGCAGTTAAGTTCGCCTCCCGAAGTCTATCAAACAACATCTCCAGAGCTTCAATGTGTTCTTCAAATGTCTCTGTGGCGACGAGAATATCATCCATGAAATTTGTGATACATGGGTTATTCAGGGGATCCAACAATTTTCGCATCATCCTTGAAAACACACTCGGAGCATTTTTCAGTCCGAATGGTAGCATATTGAATTCATAATGTCCATCCGAAGTGCTAAAAGCCAAATAAGGTCTCACTTCAGGCTTCACTGGGATCTGGTAATAGCCTTTACTAAGATCCACCTTTGAAAAGTATTTTGCCTTGTTCAGTCTGGCAAATAAAATAACTGTTTTGTGTCTGGTAATGGATCCACTTGTCCTTCTGTGACAGCATTCAGTTTCCTGTAATCTATGCACAGTCTGTGTTCCCCAGACGGTTTTCCTCAACAAAACGACACTAGAACTAAAAGATGATTCACTGTGCGAAATAATCCCCTCCTTCAAAATAATCTATTTCTTCCTTCAATGCCTTCTCCTTCGCGAACGGAATAGAATAGGCTCTCATACAGATTGGGTTTGAGTCTACCAGTTTCATGTCATACTGTAGCAAATTTGTATGGCCTGGTTTATCTGTTAATACATCTGTATGTTCCTCCAGAACCTTTTGAACTCTCTCCCTCTGGTTTTTAGTCAGGTGCTTACTGACTTTTACCTGTGCTGCTGTTTCACAAGGATGTAATGGGTATTCATGTGAGGTGAGTGGTTCCTTTTGCATCTGGGTTGCAATAGCTAAGGTCAATAAGGGGGTGCTTTCCTGGAGTGGTCTGTCCAGATACTTCTTTAACAGGTTTACATGATAAACTTTTTCCTTCCCCTTTTTGTCCATTTTATAGTTTGTTCTAGACACCTTCTCTAGAACCGTATATGGACCTTGCCAACCAATTTGTAATTTATTCTGGCTTCCGGGTAGTAAAAGCAGCACCTTCTCTCCGACTGCCAGTTCCCTGTCCTTTGCCTTCCTATTAAAATATGCTGCATGTTTCTTCCTGGCTTGTTTCAAATTATCATTTGCCAGTTTCCATCCAGCTTTCAAACGAGTGGTCAGTTCGTTCACGTATTGATACGATGAGGTAACAGTCTATTCCGCCTTCTCATCTGTCCAGGTCCTTAATAAATTACATCTGGATCTTTAATTTATCATACTTATTTTTCATGGAACCCATCGGGTCCCGTCCCTTAGAAGCTCTATAATGAGGACTTTTCTTCCTAGAATCATCACTCACAAAACGACCACTACCAATTTTTCTCTGGGGTTTGTCTCCCCACTTAAGATTGTTTATGAGAGATCTTCGCTCTCTTGTCTGTTCTTCCAGTTTATATAAGTCTGACCGAGGGATTGTCATCTTATCCTGGGTAAAATTTCTTCTTTGTACTCTTCGCATAGTGGCCATGTTAATCCATTCAAGTGAAGACTGGGTGTGAAAAGGGGGCTCCCATTCCACTTTGTCTACCCGAGTATAATTAGTTTTCCTTTCAGGCCTAAAGTTGCCCCGTGGCGTTTCTAGGTCCTGCACATATTTTCCCTTTGTGGGTGTTCCCTCATGAAATACGCCACATGCTTCTACAAAGTTTTCAACATCGACATTTACGTCGGGCCAATAGTATTTTCGAGCAATCTTTTGGCAGATGGTACCGACTTTCTCATGGTCACCATCTGTTCCAACATGTAAGCTCCTTATTAAGTTTGCCCTATATATCTTGGGAAGAACTAACTGTCCGTGACCAGTGGATCTAGTTCCTGTCTTCCTGTATAATAGTTTGTTCTTCATGAAATATTCCCCCTTGCTCGGAGGTGTGTGTGGCATTTGGGCAATTTTTTAAAACAGGGCTTGAGTGTCCTATCCTCAGCCTGCGCCTTCCTCATCTCCTCTGGATGAGCATTTATAGGTTCACCTTCTTCCTCCTTCTTCTGTGACCTGGTCTGCACTGTCGCCATGATCACAGGTTTCTCGGGATTCCCCAAGAAGACGTATCTACACCCCAATATCAGAGGGTAGATTGGTTCATCTATCACTGCTGCTCTGATTTCTCCTTCCACATAGCGAGTTTTCACCGTTATCCTTGCGATGGGAAGTGTCATGAGTGGTATGTCCTTAGTCGCCCCTTGTATTTCCACTGTTTCTGTGGTATACTGACTTGGGTCCACTAGGCTAGACTTCACAACTGAATCATAATCCAAACCTGTATCATAAAGGCACCTTATGGTGACCCCATTACAAATAACATCCTCACAAACTGGGGGGTGATAAGGTTCCTGTTGTCCCTTAGGATTAACCTTTACTCTTTGCGTCCCCGACTTCATTGCAGCAATGTTTGAAGGTTTCCTTCTACAAAATTCGGTGTTATGGTTATCCTTCTTGCACCATTTGCACCATCTTTTTCCTTGGTTCAACGGTTTTCTTTCATTGAACTTTTGGTCATTGAACTGTGAGTTTCTGTCGCGATAGTCATTTCTTGGCCGCTCAAAATTTGTCCTACCTTTATTTCCCTGCTCTCTATTATCAAATTTATTAAATTGCTGTGGAGCTTTAAAATTGTCTATGTGCTTCTTCTTAGCACCACTTACCTCTGCCTGGGCTGCCTGATACCTCTCAGCAACATTTAAAATTTCCCCCAACTTCTCTGCACCCTGTTCCATGAGAAATTTTCTCATGTCTGGAGCCATGGACTCTCTCAATTGCTCAATCATGATCATTTCTTTAAGATCTTGGGTCTTCCCCAGAGCCGTCCATTTCTCCAAATAGGTTTCTATTCTGGCAGAAAATTGGTGGTATGTCTCCCCAGACAACAGTTTGGCATTTCTAAATTTCTTACGATAAAATTCACCATTCTTCTCGTACCTTAATAACAAAGCCTGCTTTAACATGTCATAATTGTCTTGGTCTTCCCTGTTCATTTTGGCAAATACTTCGTAAGAAGTACCCCTCAATCCCTGTGATAGCTTTAAGCTCCACCTCTCTCTCTCTAACCCATATGTAGTAGCTAATAACTCAAAACGTCCTAGGTACCCCTCTATGTCATCGTCTTTTTCAACAAAATGGTCTAAATGAAACCCCATAGCTGAGTTTGAGGCTCCCATACTGGGCGTAGCATCTGAGGCAAAAGGGCTGGCACCATTTTCAGGAGCCTGGCCTTGTAATTCCAGCTCCCTTAGTCGTAATTCATGCTCCCTCTGCAACCTTCTATCTTCTGCTTCCCTTTCGGCCTTTTTATCTTCTGCCTCCCTTTCGGCCTTTTTATCTTCTGCCTCCCTTTGCTGTCGTTTTTCTTCTGCCTCAATCTGCAGCCTCTTAATTTCTCTATCAGCCTCAATTTGTAATCTCTTTTCTTCAGCTAACCTGTCAGCCTCTAATTTTCTTTCAGCCTCTTTTTCTAATCTCCTTTCTTCCCGTTCAATATATTTATCACATTCAGTCGTTACGTATTGAATTAAAATTTGACCATCCATCCCCATCTCCTTCGCAGTGAGCACAGCAGCTGATCTAAACTTTGCTAGCTCTGCCATACTTTTTGGACAATATAATAATATACAAGATAAATCTCTAACCAGTAAATACACTAAGTACTTCTAATTACTATATGACTATAGTCTAACTAATTCTAACTAACCAGTTAACTAATTAATTATTACTGGCTGTGAAGATTCACCAACTTTTATCTGCAGGGACACTTTTAATTTTAAAGGAAATTTTACAATTTATTTCCCTACTTTTATTTCTCCCACCAGGAGATCCTAATTTTACTGTTGGGCTAATTATCCCTGGACAAGACCCCAATTTATGTAGTGGTGTTGATGGTATTGTATGATGGTGTTATTACTACATGTAACTTGTATGAGGCCAGCTGTGAAGGCTCCTGAGATAAAATGTAGTTGAGAATTATCAGAAGGCCTTTCTTGCTACCACTACGACCTCACACTTAATTTTTTTTTCCTTAATGAATGTGGCTACGTAAAGTGTCTAGGGTAATGATGTGTAATGTGGTGTGTTAGTTATAAATACACCCACAGACATTTAAGAAGACTAATAAGATTAACAAGTGTTAAAATACACTGAACTAACTCACGTGTATAAAGTTTTTGATATAATTATATTACATTTATTGGTTCTGGATCAAGTTTTATGTGACCAGAACTTGTTTTAAAAGAAGGATTGAAAATTTATGAAAAAAAAAATGCATGGAATGTTACATAATAAATGCAAGAGCGTACCTATTTAAGTACTAGACTAGTTAGTTTTATTAAAAAAAGTTCGAGTAGTCATCTCTCTGGGAGGATATTTACTGTTTGTGCTGTTGGGGTGGCCTCATCACACCTGTCTATATTGACTACACAATGTCCAGAAAATGGTGGGAATTTTTACGGGGATATTAGTCACTACCAATAGTTGGTGAATGTCCAGCAGACCAGAGGCTCACTCATCTTTTTGTAGCTCTGGTGCTGAAAACTTGCGGTCCCACCTCTCCGTGCTGGCGGGCAATAATGGTGGTCTCTGTCACAAGAACTGCACAGATACACTCGAGTACAGTCACCCACCGAATAGACTCTGCTTTGTTGTCGATAGAAACTCACAGCTCAGATTATGAATAATTAACACAGAAGTGCTAGCAAAACTCAGCTGAGCTGCTGGCTATAGGATGGCGTCCCTAAATTTATTCACTGTCTTTCATATGGGAAAACACCACACTTTAAAATCTGTGTCTAACACTGAACAATTATTGAAGAATGACCCCACTTTCGCGTCTGAGCGCTAATGATATGATTGTCTGTGGCCAATCACTGCCTAGTTGTACTTTAAATTTCAAATTTCTACACTAAAGTCATTTCAGTCATGCTTCAGTCAAGTATGGATGGTTATCTGTTAGTCTGTCCGTCTCTACTTGTGTTTCTAAAAAAAATGTGCTTGATTTTTGAAGCAACCTTTCTCTCCCCTTAAAATTTTGTCGTAAAAAGTTATATTTAGACACAGCTACCGCTCAAAAACCCTCTCCTCCATAATAAGTAACTTTGAACACCTGCGTCCCCAAGGTCGTGTTTTTGTGTGCAAATTGTGACACTTTTTATTCAAGGCAGTCTGTCGATGATGTAAACTACACTGTCTTTTGTCATTATCTTCAATATTATCTATCCGTTTGTAAAATTAAGATCATATTATTTCATTGCTCAGAATAGGCCATCCGGCCAGCTAATTTTTATATTCCTAACATTAATATTAAGAAAAATTACTTTTTAAATTTTTGTAATATTCCTAACATCTGCGTTTTAGCCGCTGAATTCAAATCAAGGCTTGGTATCGCAAAACGTCCAATTCCGTACCTCGTGTCAATTTGGGGGACGTGAATTTTTACTTTCCTCCCCCCTTCCCCCCCCCCCCCCCCATTGCGTCTCCTTAGCCTTTCCAGTCATATTTTTTTTTCTTTTGATCCGCCGTTCCCCTCCTGTCTAGCAAGTCAATTTTATGGAGGGTGATGACCCGCGGTCTAGGCGATCATGTACATCAGCAGCCTACGCATTTAGCTTTTTATTGTGTAATTTCGTCACTAGATTCTAGATCACTGTGTCTTTTCTTTCCTGTTGTCATTGGTGCAGGCTGAGATGACGAGGTCGTTATAGTGTCGTGAAAAGTATTGTTTCCTTGTCTTATTACGAATTTATTTATTGCTTTAATTTCGTTCAATTAACTCTTCCTTATAGGAATCGCTCGTGCACGCACACATTTCAAAATTTAATCCTCTAAGCTTTTCATGATGAACGCCACCAAATGGTTAACACCGCATTACGGAATTTTCATGTATGGCTCATATCAGGAAAAATATTATTTGCGTAAAGCATTTAAATTTGTTGTCGCTGCTTTTATCTGCCTTTTCGCTTTTTTATTATTTATTTATTTATTTATTTTTTTATTTCTCTTGAAGACATCGTGGTAAGAACGTAAGGATTTTCTTGATGTTAGTGTGTTTGTTTTTGGTCGTTGAAAGACGTACAGGGGCCGGCTTAACGATTAGGGAAACACAGCGGTTGCCTAGGGCGGCACAATTTGATATGCTGCAGAATCGAATGAACTGAAAAAGTGCTACAGTGAAAAAGTCGTTAATGCCGGGAATTTAAATATTTTACTTTCTGTGGCTCTCTATGCCACTGTAAATAAACATCTATATATATATGATTGTATTGGCGCATTTTTGTGTATGTTTCACATGCTCCAGTGGGTCGGGAAATGAGCTATTTGCCTATGGCGCCAAATACTCTAGCAGCGGTCCTGAGACATACACTACTTATTTTAGACTCCCCATCTTTATGAGAGTAAGCAATCTACAAGAGTCTTATAGGAAAAAAGGTGGAGTCGCAAAGAAATTGATATAAAAAAATGTCGAGAGTTGAGCGAAACGGCGGAGAGAGGAAAAAAAACGTCATCTGTTCCCGAGCGCGCGTTGTCTCAATATTCTTACAGGAGTCTGCTGCCAGAAACGTGAGTTCTCCGCGTAGCGCACGCGTTTTAGAATGCTTCGTTACCTCTGATTATAGTTCATCTGTCGGACTACACCTGCTGCTATCCCTGGGAAGATAACATTCTTTTGTGCTCTGTTTTGACCTGGCATATTTCCCAAGAACTCTTCCTTTGTCCATAATTTTGTATTCGCTATTTTCTTCTTTTAGGCATCGGTCAAAAGAAATTATGTTTTTAAGCCCCGTGTGAATAAGTCGATAAAACTCTGCTTTTATCAACTCCAGATTTCTGGGTATTTGGAAAATTAACTACAAATATCAAAGACTTTGTGTCGTAATCGGCTCAGTGCTAAGAAAACCTGTGATTTACAAAACAGCAGCTTGGAGACATCAAAGAAGTTTGGACATTCATAAGCACTGGAGTTTAATCTTCATTGATGTCGTTTTGTTTTTCCGAGATATATTTAAGCATTCCTGGTAAGTTTTATTGTTGTCCCTGAAATATTTATACCAGTCTTTTCATTTGAAACGTCCATAGTATAAAACACGTCGTTCCTATGGTTACGTCTGCACTGGTTATTTTCAGTGTTCACGTTTGTCGATTTTTTTTCATTTTAAAATGAAATTGTGAATGACATTTCACAGTGAAATCCGAAGAAAAAGACAAACACAAATTAGATTAATGTAAAATGAAGTCCTGTTTCATGGCTTCCCAACCATCGGTTCCCTTATACAGGGGTTCTCAATCTTTTTTTGCTCATGAGCCTTTTTTACCTCTGTGGCCTCCCTCATAATCGCTGTTAGCTGGAAAAAAGGCACTTTACCAGAAATACGGCACTTACTGTGGCCCCCTAGAAATATGCCATGTCCCCTGGGGGCCATATGGCCTACGTTGAGAACCACTGCCCTAATACACCGTTAGAGGTTTTGAGAGAAATTGTGACCCAAGAAATAACAATTTGAACTATAGCTAAAAATCCCAAAAGCTATTAAAAAACTGGAGTCGGATTTGAGTACTATTGACTGCTGTTTAATTGAGTTGATTTGTTTCGTATTATTTATCAGTTCGTATTTTCATGTTATTTATATGGATTTGTCTTGTGTTTCCGTCGTGTCATACTGTTTATGAGATACTGGGAACTACACGAGCTATATGCGTCTTGGGATATAAAAAACTGTGTCTACATTTCTTTCACGGGCAAAGTAAAAAGTTAGGAAATCTGTGCACTAGTATTTAAGTTATAACATTAGTTATCATAACATGAAATGATATTTCTGTTTCACGAAGGTGAAGTGGAAGAGATGAGCCATTTTTGTGTACGTGAATGTTTTATTTTATATATACTATCTAAGAACATAGTAGTCCGATACATTATACCTTATAAGAACTAATCGGAGATTGGCCACACATTGAGCACATTCAAACTTTGGCGGTGCACGGAGCAACTTTTCCCCAAGTTTGTTTTCCTCAACAGTTATTATTGCATTCTTCCCGTACTAATCTCGTTTTCACTGTACTTTAGCAATAATTTGTTTACAGTTTTAAAAGATATGATGACCTGTTACTTTTTAAGCCCGATAAATAAAAATCTAAAGCTGCGTGTAGTTTCCGGGGTGGGGAAGGGCTTTTATGAGACAAAGACAGAAACAGACTCCTGCTCCCTCAGACATGTCGTAGAAGGCGATAGATAATACGAGGGTTGTGCATGGGGCAGGCAACCTCATTATGTTAAACAACGTGCTGTAAAAACTACCGCTACAAGAACATGTGAATGTTTTGTGAAGGCTTCCTGCAAGGAGATTAGCTGCAGTCGTGGCTACATGCTCCACAGTGAGCGAATAGGAAAACAATGATGATGATGAGATGATGATGAGATGATGATGAGATGATGCATGAAATTATGAAAAAATTGGTTAAAACAACTTGACTTAGATTGCTATAATAGCTCTGACACGAGAAGCTATTGCTGGGCCCACTATTTATGTTGCAGTGCAATCATTACTGTTTATATAGTTATACAATTATCTTACGTTTTCCATAACCACAATCTTATAAAAGGTCAGAGGTGGTCCCACAGATACTGGTGCGGGGGGAGGGGGGGGGAAGAGGGGGGAGGGGGAGGGCGGGTGTGAACGAACGTATTCTTTATTTAATCAGGGTAAAGAAATAGGAATTATTGCCTTTTTTACAATTCTGCCGTGTAATAAAACAATTCCCAAAGTGTTTTCAAATAACTGTAAATTAAAAGATACTTAACTTCAGTAATAAGTAATCCGTATTATCATCACATAGAAAGCAGAGAACCTATCCTGTACAACCTAATATCTTGTTTTAATAAAGTTTTAAGTTTCACTTGATTTTCCATTTTGTGTTTTAAATTTTATTGGGAATGTTATTTACAATTGATTGTTCTTGGTGTTAATTATTTCCAGCAGGATTTGTTGTTTGCTTATTTCTTAACTATTTAGGTTATAACTACTTTGTTGTTGCGTATTTTCCTAAGACAAGTTCGTTTGAAGCACACAAGTTTATGAATATATCTCTATTTTCCTTCACTGTCTAAAGTCCACGTTTTCATATGATATCTTCGGAGCCGCGATTGGTTGTTTCTATCTTTGTATTCAGGTCACCCATCAAAATTATCCTTTACTTCTATTTTTATTTGCGTATTTGGAAGTGTTTTATAAAATTCCTCTTTGACGGATAGTCCATTGTCATGTTCATCGAATCCTGGGTAAGCCACTCATGTCTGTTGTTTTTCTGTTGTCTAGTGTTCTACTTCTTTATTTCCTACGAGTGCCTGATAACATACCTTTATGTTTGTCTCATATTAATTTACTGTTTACAGGCCTTGGGTTTCCCTTCCTTATGTGTTATAAATGTTTATACAATACCAAACCTACCCTCTGTCCTGTTCTTACTGTTCTAAGTCTACTATCATTTACTGGACACAGTATTAAGGTCTTTGTCTTGTGTGGACTGGCCTATACTGTATAATAGGGGAACAACAGAAGTGATTGCGTCATTAATAGGCTGAACTGCCCATGGTAAAAATTTCCGGTGTTATGTCTTGCGGTTCGCACTAATGACCTGTCATCGAAGCATCATTTTTTGGTGATGCGTAGATGGCAGGGAGGATAGTGTGATTCGCTTGCATAGCTAGGCGGGGTTGTCGCACGGAAGGTCCAGGGTTCGAATCCTGGGTAAGCCACTCATGTCTGTTGTATTTCTGTTGTCTAGTGTTCTACTTCTTTATTTCCTACAAGTGCCTGATAACATACCTTTATGTTTGTCTCATATTAATTTACATAGCATTGAATGATGTTCATTCTTATTTTTCTACACCTGGTTTGATTATGCCTGGTATCAGTTTGGATTCAATTGTTTTGCATGCTATGAGTACGTTACGTGCTTCCTTTAACAGCATTAGAGCCTCGCCTTTACTATGGTGAGCAATTTCCTCGTCATGTCCTAAGGACATGATCACTTCTGTTGCTTTCAGTCTCATCCGTTCTGTTAACCTTCACCTTTTTTCGCACAGTCCCAGGATGTCAGTGTTATTGTTTTCTCAGTACTGCTGCCACGGCTGTAGTTTTCCCTTGCTTGTTTAGTGTTCGATCATTCCACGTGAACAGTTTGGAGATTTTTCTAGAGGGGTAGAAATTAGTCAGCAGAACAGACTTCTTTCGATTTTCTCTGGGCTGCTTCATAAACCTCCTCACTAGTTGAATTACTTGATTTGGGATTACTTGTTCATGTAGTTTCTTAAAGTTTATTAAAAATCTTTTTTTTTTGGTTTAAAGTTTTTGTTTAAACAGGAAGAAGTACCCAGTCCCTATTCCCAACATTCCTTAGTCGCCTATAAAACAAGTCTGCTTGAGTACTATTCTTTGCTCTCCTTTTAGCGAATAAGATTGATTAGTTCCTGAAAATGTTCTTGCCATATTGTCTTCCATTTAGTTCCAGCGAGTAATGGAGTTCCATCTATTCCTTGATAATAGTAGTTGGGGTGTAGCCTTCATCTCTCAGTCTCATTTATTTAATCTCTTACTTAGATTCGCTTGGGGATTCTCAGGTCTTTTGTTCCCGAATTTTCAAAAGAATCTTGGTGGGATTGTTTGACTGCTGGCGTAACATCCATTTTTATCCGACGGTAGCTGCTCGATCTATTTGCGGTTTTTTTTTTTTTTGGTTTTTTTTTAAATACTTAGATTTTCCCCGAGTTTGTAGGGATTCCTTTTCCTTTTTTTTCTTCAATATTGCTTCTCGTATTTCATATTTCCACAAAACAGTACCGTTTCTTTTCATATCAAGTGTCTGATCGGCTAAATGGTCGTCACATTTGATGTCACGCAATTTTTGCCATTTTCTAATCCCTTCTCCCGCTTGTCACATTACGTCACAAAGACCCAGACACGCCTTTTTGTGTGGCGTCATAAATCTCTTAACTCCACCTTTTTTTCTCGCTACTATTTGCTTAATACTGAAACAGAAACAACGTAATCGATGTGTAAATTAGTTAACTAGTCATCTTCACGACCAACATCGAATGTAAATTAGTTAACTAGTCATCTTCACGATCATCATCGAATGTAAATTAGTTAACTAGTCATCTTCACGATCATCATCGAATGTAAATTAGTTAACTAGTCATCTTCACGATCATCATCGAATGTAAATTAGTTAACTAGTCATCTGTACGATCATCATCATCATCGACAGTAAATTAGTTAACTAACCATCATCACCATCATTTTCATCATCGAATGTAAATTAGTTAAATAACCATCACCATCACCACCATCATCACCGTCATCATCACCACCACCATCATCATCATCATCATCGACAGTAAATTAGTTAACTAACCATCACCATCACCATCATCATCATCATCATCGACAGTAAATTAGTTAACTAACCATCACCATCATCATCATCCTCATCGTTCATCACCCCAAGGAGCATATGCTTAATGTCAAAAGTCTTCATGTCACGTGCCATCAGCTCAAGATGTTTCCATATTCTCTTCATGTTTGTCTTCAGTTCTCTACTTCATGTGTTCAATTGTCTTCCTCTGCCTCTCTTACCCTGGGGATTTCAGAACAAGGGCTGCCAGGTAAAATGTTCAGCAACTTTGCTCATTGTGTGTCCTATCCGTCTCTAACGTCTTCTTCTCATGTCTTGTTCTTCTGGCACTTGTCAGGTTCGGGTCATCAGTTCTACATTAGTGATCTTGTCACGTCACTACAATCCTTCTATTTTAGGCAAGCACCCATTTCTGAGGGTGTCCGTGGTTAGACCGCAGGCTTCTCGCGGCAAAGGTCATTCATTCATAACCCTCCACTCCCAAAGGCGCATAGGCCTGCAACAAACACATGCCAAATCCTCCTGTCACGTGCCATCATCTCAAGTTCTTTCCACGTTCTCTTCATCATTTTCACCTCTGTTTCCAGCTCTCTTCTCCATGTGCTTCTTGGTCTACCTCTGCCTCTCTTGCCCTGTGGATTCCAGAACAAGGACGGCCTTGTAATGCTATCAACAGGTTTCCTCAAAGTGTGTCCTGTCCATCGCCATCGTCTTCTTCTCATCTCTTGTTCCCCTGGCACTTGTCTGGTAATTGTCCTCAGTTCCACGTTGGTAACCTTGTCATACCATTTTAATCCTTCTATTCTACGCAAGCACCCATTTATGAAAGTCTGTAGCTTTTTGGTTGTTGTCTTTGTTGTTCTCCATGTCTCAGAGCCATACAATAGGACTGACTTCACATTTGAGTTGAAGATTCTTATTTTCGTGTTGGATCCGATTTCTCTTGATCTCCATATATTTCCCAATGCAATGAAAGCTCCTCTTGCTTTTTTTATTCTTATTTTGATATCACTGTCTGTCCCTCCAACTTTGTCTATATTGCTGCCAAGATATGTGTACGATTCTACATCTTGTAGATGCAAAGGTAGAGGGTCGGAAATACGATGACGTCATGCTACAGCCTACCCAGCTGTAAATGGGTATCTGACTCTGCTCTTGGGTCAGGATATGCAAAGGCAGCGAGTAGGGGAACTGGCTACACCACTTCTCCAAGCTCAAACTTTTATTTCTAAGTCTCTAACACTTCACTCTCCTACAGCAGTATCCGCTATGAGACAACCTTGGTTTTTTACTCATTTATGAAAGTCTGAATCTTTTTGGATGTTGCTTTTGTTGTTCTCCATGTTCAGAGCCATACAATAGGACTGACTTGACATCTGAATTGAAGATTCTCATTTTTTGAGTTGGACTTGACTTATTTTGATCTCCATATATTTCCTAATCCAAAGAAAGCTCCACTAGCCATTTGTACATTTTTTTTATATCATTGTCTGTTCCTCCAACTGTCTATATTGCAGCCAATTTATATGTATGATTGAACATCTTGTAGTGGTGTTTCTTCAAGTGCAATATTGCTATCGCTTCCTGCATTTATTCTCATTATTTTTATTTTCTCCCTGTGTATTTTCAGACCCAGTAGCTGTGACCTCCCATCAAGTATTTGCATTTTGTCTTGCATCTGATTACAGTTATGTATAGAAGAGCCAGTTCGTCGCCTAAATTGCTAACTGTGCGTTAACTTGTCCAAACAAAATAATCGTTTAAGTAAAATAGTGTTTTATTAACCAGGCTTTTACAAAGATTTTCCCTTGCATGTGCTGCGTCCCAGCACGAGACGAGGGCCCAACCTTTGCTGTACCCACCTAAGTGCATTTGCATTTTATCTCCCCTTCCCACCCACAAACTCACATGCACTCTCGCAGGCACACACACATACACACACACACACACACACATACACACTCACAGATTGTAAACTTCTACACCAGTTGCTTTAACTTGCTGAACGTTTGTGTCTTTGATTTAATGAGGCTGTCCGGTGGTGATAAATTGTTACTGTTTCTTTTTTTTTTTTTTAAATCTAATGTTACACAGTAAAGTTTATTTAGTGTTTATTTTGATTTTTAACGTGTGTACTACATCGTCTAAATATGCATTTAAAAAACAATTTAAACCAGCTAAAGGTTATAATAATGATCCGATATTTCAGTTGAGATTATTATTTAATACAAGCCGTCCAAGAGGGATTTGTTAACTATTTCGATTGCGGGTAATAGTTAACTATTGCGCATAAAAGTTACCTATTGCGGTTAAAAGTTAACAATTGCTGATAAAAATACAAACATTATTTATGAAAGAAGCCAGTGAGACTCGTATATTTTTATGTGACTTCACATTTTTCCGAAACCCTTCCCTCTCCCTATCGTTACACAACGTCACACATACATGACCCCATCCCGAACTGCGTGACGCCTTATTTGGACAACCCCTAAGCGGTTAGAATGCTTTTCTCTCGCAGCAAAGGTACCGGTACCAGGTTCTGAGATCGAAGCCTGGCAGCGTCACGCTCCAGTACAACCCAGCAGTAAATGGGTACATAACTCTGCTCTTGGAAGCAAAGGTAGCGAAGAAGATAATTGGTCACTCCCACCTCATAGAGCTGGACCTAGTGTGGTGAAACTTGAACCACTTTCTTCCCTTATTGCGGTTTCTGCTATGGGACTACTATTGCAGTTTCTGCTATGGGACTACTATTGCAGTTTCTGCTAAGGGACTACTATTGCAGTTTCTGCTATGGGACTACTATTGCAGTTTATGCTATAGGACTACTATTGCAGTTTCTGCTATGGGACTACTATTGCATTTTCTGCTATGGGACTACTATTGCAGTTTCTGATATGGGACTAGTACTGCAGTTTTTGCGATGGGACTACTATTGCAGTTTCTGCTATGGGACTACTATTGCAGTTTCTGATATGGGACTACTATTGCAGTTTCTGCTACGGGACTACTATTGCAGTTTTTGCTATGGGACTACTATTACAGTTTTTGCTATGGGACTACTATTGCAGTTTTTGCTATGGGACTACCATTGCAGTTTCTGATATGGGACTACTATTGCAGTTTCTGCTATGGGGCTACTATTGCAGTTTTTTTTATGGGACTACTATTGCAGTTTCTGCTATGGGACTACTATTGCAGTTTTTGCCATGGGACAACTATTGCAGCTTCTGATATGGAATTACTTTTGCAGTTTCTGCTATGGGACTACTATTGCAGTTTCTGCTAAGGGACTGCTATTGCAGTTTCTGCTGAAGGACTAATATTGCAGTTTCTGCTTTGGGACTACTATTGCAGTTTCTGCTAAGGGACTACTATTGCAGTTTCTGATGTGGGACTACTATTGCAGTTTCTGCTAAGGGACTACTATTGCAGTTTATGCTATGGGAGTACTATTGCAGTTTCTGCTATGGGACTACTATTGCAGTTTCTGCTAAGGGACTACTATTGCAGTTTCTGCTAAGTGACTACTATTGCAGTTTCTGATATGGGACTACTATTGCAGTTTCTGCTATGGGACTACTACTGTAGTTTCTGCTAAGGGACTACTATTGCAGTTTCTGTTAAGGGACTACTATTGCAGTTTCTGATATGGGACTACTATTGCAGTTTTTTGCTATGGGACTACTATTGCAGTTTCTGCTAAGGGACTTCTATTGCAGTTTCTGCTATAGGACTACTATTGCAGTTTCTGGTGAAGGAACTACTATTGCAGTTTCTGATATGGGACTACTATTGCAGTTTCTGCTAAGGGACTACTATTGCAGTTTCTGATATGGGACTACTATTGCAGTTTCTGCTAAGGGACTACTATTGCAGTTTCTGCTAAGGGACTACTATTGCAGTTTCTGCTGTGGGCTACGTTTACCTTTTACTCATCATCATTACATTTTAGCTCCTCCAAGAGAATGGACCTTCAATAAACACACGTCACGTTTTCCTGTCATGCCATCAGTTCAAGTTTTGTCAAGGTTGTGGAGTTGGCCAAACAATATACCAACTCCTGACATTTTAGAAGTCTGACTGCCACTACCGAGCATAGTTTTGTAACCATCTGATCAGTGAAAGAGCACAAACGAAAGAATATCTATAATAAGTGACATCACCTGATCAGTGAAGGGAGCACAACAGAACGAAAATCTATAACAAATGGTAACATCTGATCAGTGAAGGGAGCATAACCGAAAACATATCTATAATAAATGGTATCATCTGATCAATGAAGTGAACGCAACCGAACGAATATCTTATTATATGTAATAGAAGCGTATTTTCCGTCCATCTGTCCGCACTAAATTGTTTGACCACTTCTGGGCTACCTAGAAGTCTGAAATTTGGCATGCTGATAGATCTTAAGATATATTGCCCTAGACAAATCCGAAAAACCAAACATGGAATACCGCAACGCCGTAATTAAGCCAGAAACGTTGTGGATCAAGGGACATAATTTTATAAAAAATTTTCATTTTAAGAAATTAGAAGTGTATTATAAAATTAAAGATTGTAAGTGAGTTATAATCTAAGATTTTATTATTTTTACATGCAAACTGAAAACTTAGCAAGACATATAAGAATACAACCGGCTAAATAAGAAAATAATAGGCAAATGTAGAACGGCAAAAGAAGCATGGCTAAACAAAATAGTACAAAGACTGGAACTGCAACACAGAAAAGACACAACACCAGTTAGTGATGAACAATGTGATTATGTAGGCGGTAAAGGCACAAACACCGGCGAATATATTAAAAGAAAATAAATAGAGCGGACCACAGAAGTGAAAACAGATCTACATTTTGAGTTTTATAGACTACACCAATGCTTTTGACACAGTTAATCACGCGTAAATTATGAAAATATTATAAAACATAAACATGTATGGTAAGAACCTGAGAATAATAAAGTACATGTGTTGGCAATAAACAGCAGCTGTGTCACGGATTGCCTCCCTTGCTTTGCAGTAGTGGTCCAACAGTGACCAAAACTCAAGAGTATTTAATATTGGCGTCCAAGGTATCTACTTGCGCGCAAGATTACTCTTGGCAGAGATGTAGATAGAAGGTTAATACTTCTACCTGAAGGGAGATTTCACAAGATATTCCCAGAAGTCACGAACAATGTTGCATTGTGCTGAACAATTGTTAACGCATTATACCTGGTCCGTCGCCTTTTGTGAAGGATGTAAGCAATGGTTTAGCCCGTTCAAGCCCCCAGTTGGTGTAATCCAACGAAATCCCTCTTAATAGGTATGTGACGACAGTACTGAGATTCTGTCTTTCAAATGGCCCATGTCTTTTTCTCCTTGCAATTTGTTCACTATATTTTAGGAGGGATTACAGGTAATCCTTCTCCATGTTTCTTCTCCTTCTATTATTTACGTTTTTTTCAAGATGAGATCACGAGGGAGTTTGATCTCACCTGCTTTATGGTTCTTCTTTATGTGTTTAGAATGGGGGTGTAGGGAATTAGAAAGTATTATTCTAAATTGAGATTATAGAGGCTGGATCAGGATTTGCACCAGTGTCCTTTTTTTAAAGATATTGCGTGGCCATATACGCATTTTTCGGGAGTTAAATTATTTGCGGCCATTTTTGCTTCATTTCCGCAGTATAGGGCTAGGACCAATTCCCGGTTCTTTGTCTAGCGGGGACTGGTTGCATCAGAAAGATCTAAGGTTCTGATTGGCGGAGAGCTAACTGCAGTTGAAATGCAGAGCGCCCATTGGCTTTAGAACCACGCCGCGCATATGACGTCATGAAGTCGGTGCGTGGGAGCTTGAGAATAAATACGCCCGAACTTCATAAGTTCGGTCTCTAAAAATTAATTGCCAAAGCCGGGTTGCCAGAGTCAAGTCGATTGCCCTTCAGTTGGACATTCGAGATTTGGTAAGCATGAATTTTTGCGTGAGGACTTTATTTAATTTTTCTAGTCCTAGCCGATCATTTAAGTTTCTTGGGAAGTTTTAGTTTAATTTTATTCTTAACTCCAGAGCCATCAATTCGATCTTAGTGATAGACGAGAAACTTTATAGGTCCATTTAATTCCTTGTTGAAGGAATAGCGGCATGGTTTAAAAGTTGAGATATCACCGCTTTGTATTATTGCAAAGTTGGTCGGGAGAGAAACTCGCATCTGCGAATTTTATGTATTTACAGAATAGTCGGGAGCGTGTGTAATGTGTATTTTTATTTGTGATTTTAGTGAGAGTATTGATGCTCGCTATTTATATAGTTACGCATATATCTGTGGACGGAAGTGATAGAGGTATTAATTGGAGCACATGTGTGCTATCAGTAATGAATGTATGCAGGAGCGCGTGGTTGAAAAACTGCGGCACCACGTGGCGGAACTACGGGGTTTTCAATTTGATATTCGGGGGTTATGTATAACTTTTGACGGCAGGTAGATGCTAGCGTAAACAGGATTATATGTTATTGATTGTGCATTATTGTTCTGTGAATTCAGAAGATGGGAGAAGTAATTTTAAAGGGAATTATTTTGTATTACATTTTGAATGTGATTACTATTATTGACGGGAATTTTAGGAATTCCTAGAGAAGGCTAGTTTTAGTTGTGTTAAACATTACGGCATTAGTGTCAGCGTAAGAAGTAGGCCACAGTACGTCTGCCCAGACGGGCCAGTGAAAATATTGTTGTTGCTCGGAGTTAGTCAGGCAGAACAAGCGATCTGGGTTAGCCAATGTTTACTTTGTAGGCTCAGGTAGAGAGGGGAGTTACGTGGTGAAGAGTAAGGAAGTTAATTGTTATTTGAAATGTATTATTATGGTTTGTTTAGCTGTTGTTTTGTTTTGTCTAAAACAGCAGGTACCGGCTTTGTGGGAATGAGAGCGGAATTTTGAGACCACAAAATTTATCCCACGGCAAAGTTGGGGCATTCGCAGAACCGCAAGGGTTTTACGTTAGTTGCCAGTAGTGGAAGGAGAGGAAGAAAATACGTTTTCCCAGCCAGGGGAAGACATTTTCCAGCGAATAGGATTTTTGTGGATAAATCCTGAGCTCTGACGCTCGTTACACACGCAGATTTGGCAGGCTGCCAGCGTTGTGATAATTTTGTGTTCGTTTCTTCACGACCATAATAAAGCCGACGGCCCAGTTATAGGTACTCGGGCAGGTAATTTCAGAGTGGTAGAAGTCAGCTACAGTTCCAGTCCAGAATCCAGGGGGGTTCTGTTAAACCTCAATCAATTCCAGAGTAGTGGAGAGAGATAGGGTAAACATTCTCTCTACTGAAGTCAGCACAGATAGGCAGAACTGTTAGTTTTGGTGAATCATAGCAGAGGACAGCTGCTGAAGTTTAGAGGTGCAGTTAGTTGTGTTCAGGAGATTCCAGGATAGGCTGTGTAGAACCGAAGTCTGTGCAGAGATTGTGTAGTCACTTCGCAGTCGTTCCAGCTATCAGTGGACTTAGAGTTAGAGTTAGAATTTAGAACAGCTAGTTTGGAGTGTAGGCGACATCAAGTGCAGTGTAGTTCATTTCAGTTAACCTTACCTTCTTTCTCCATACAGGTTGCAATTGTGGGAGAAGGGTTGGGGTTGATGCATTTTTAACTGTGCTTGATTTTGTTTCAGGAGTGCATCCTCGCACTTGATGTATGGGACATGCATATGTTTGTTGTTTATAGGTGTATAATAAACTTGTATAAATTGTAGCTGGCATCAGTCATTTCCTTTAGTACAGTAGCTATATGTTATCTGTACCTTGGTGTTTGTGAATCTTAATTGAACCTTATCCCCATAGGGTAGTTAGAGGTGGTTCGAGGCCATAGCAATTTAAACGTCCGAAGTGGCGAGGAAAGAATCACCCTCGGTTCTCAACCTCGGAGCCAATGGTCTCAACTTTCACAGTTTGCACTATATTTCTATCTGAATCTATCATTTCAGTCTTTCTTCTCACTAGTGTCTTGTCACTATAGGTAGACAGTCTCTAGTCCTAAATCCATTTCGTGACAAAGTGGGTGGCGTCGTCCTTGGGATCATCTTTGTTGGGATCAATTCTAGATTCATAGATTGTCTCTGAAGAAAGTTCTGGAAATAGATTTCTTAAATATCCCCTAGACTTGAGCTATATTAAGACTGATCCAGCTATAAGTTTTTTTCCACAGGTTACAGTTAGTTAGATGATAGTTGTAGTAAGGTTGTTTATGACTTAGAGGTAATTGATGGCTAATTGAATTTTTTTTTCTTAACAGGAAAGTAAATTCGGGTTTTGGGTAGCTGGATAACTTGAATTTTTTTCAGGTAGTTATTAGTCAGACTTGGTGCTAGTCTGAGTGCGGGTTTTTGCGACAGCATATTCCTAGTAGGTAACAGTAAATTTTTCTTGTTTCTTTTTTGTCATTTCCCCTCGTTGTGAGTACTGCTGATTTGTCAGGTAAGATGGCTGAATTGGTCAAGCTACTTACTGCATGGAAGGACGCAGCTAAAAGCATGGGGATGAATGAGGCCGAGACTAAGGCTTACATTATGAGGGAACAGGACCGGCAGACGGAGAGAGAGAAAAGGGAAGCGGAGAAAGAAGAGAAGACCCGACAGGCAGAGGAGAGAAAAGCAGAGAGGGAAGCCCAGGAGAAGATAGCAGAGAGGGAAGCCCAGGAGAAGATAGCACAGAGGGAAGCCCAGGAGAAGATAGCACAGAGGGAAGCCCAAGAGAGGGAGAAGGCAGCAGAGAGACAGCATGAACTTGCCCTGCGTTCACTGGAACTGCAGTACCGATCTTCGGAAGGCAGTTCGGCTAACGGAGATTCTCCCGGAGCAGGGGCAACAGACACCTCAGGAAAAGGAGGGCCCCGGATGGCAGCCATGAAATTTCCGATGGACTCTTTTCCTAACGGGAATGAGAAAATTGAGGTATTTTTAGAAAAATTTGAACGGATGGCAAAGGCATACGGGCTGGATGATAGTCTTTGGTGTCTCAAATTATCTCAATCTCTAAGAGGACATGCGTATGAGGTCTATAGCAAGATGCTGGTAGATGACCAAGGTAACTTTGAGGCTCTGCGGAACGCCCTGTTACAGCGATTCCAATGGACTCCCCGGAAGTGCCAAACGATGTTTAGGGAAAGTCGACTGGAGAAAGGAGAAAATTTTCCCCAGTTCGCGGAGAGGCTGAGGAATTACCTCACTCGCTGGAGAGAGTTGTCGGGTTTGGCTAAATCGTTTGAAGGACTCGAAGAGCTCATCATGTGCGAACAGATAAAGGCCAACATGTCTCCGGACTTAAGGAAGTACCTGGCGGAGCAGGGCGCCCAGCAACTGGACCAGATTATTCTATTTGCTGAAAGGTTCCAGTCGGCACAGGCTGAAGTCCTGGGCCAGAAACGGAAAAACCCTGACCCGCCAACCCGAGGACATAACACCTCTCCCGACAAGCCAACTAACGGGCCTAACACCCGAGAGCCCCCTCCACCTGCTTTGAGCTCCGCGAGGGGCCCCAACCCGCCGGATAAACGAGAGGAGCCAAGGAGGGACCCGGCCCGGAAACACGCCCCTGGCCGGCAGTGGGGCAGCAGAAATAATTTTAACTCGCAGTGGAGAGCAGGGGGAAGCCGGGAAAACCCCCCAAAGAGAGTAGCCTGTTTACAAACTTCTATACCAGACTTGGAGAAGGAGCAGGATTCTCGACCTACCAGTGACCGACCTTCCACGAGGGGAAGGGTAACTGTTAATGGGGTTGAAACCGAGTGTTTGTATGATACCGGCTTAAGTTTCGAATGTCTGGTGGGCCATCATCTAGTAAAGCCCGAACAGATGACAGGAGAATTTGTGGAGATATGTGGGGTGTTGAAGGGAGATGCTCCCATGCGCCTCCCAGTAGCGCAGATCGAGATAGTGTCGAAATTTGTCAGGGGCACGATCAAGGCGGCCGTAATGGAGGGGCCCCTTTTCGAGGTCATTTTGGGATGTAGGTATGTGTACCTAGGGGACCCAAAGGAACCGGAAGTAGTAGCCGCAGTGGTTACTAGGGAGCAAGCCAAGAAGGAGCGGGAAAAGGAAGCCCCCATTAATCCGTTACCCCAGGAATTGCAGGAGGCCCAACAACAGGATCCGACCCTGACGGCCTGTTTTCGGAAATTGCCCACGTCGAAGGACCCCAAACAAAAAGGGAATTTCTTCAAGAAGGACGGGCTGATTTATCGCAGAGAAGGAGGTGAAGAGCAGGGGCATAACCAATTGGTAGTGCCAGCAAAGTATAGGCTGCAGATTTTAGAAATGGGGCATGCGCTTCCATTTAGTGGACATATGGGCCAGGGGGCCACCATACACAGAATATCGGCCCATTATTTCTGGCCGGGAATGACGCCGGACATCATAAGATTTGTGAAATCTTGTGCTCAGTGTCAGAGAGTGGCACCCAAACACTGGACACCCCCAGTCCCGTTAGGAGAGATGCCCATCGTCGGTACCCCCTTCGAACGAGTGGCGGTTGACATTGTAGGCCCATTAGAAAGAACTAAGCGGCGGAACAGGTTTATTCTGACACTAGTCGATGTGTGCACCCTGTGGGCAGAGGCCATACCCCTGGCGGTCACTGACTCGAAGCATGTTGCAGAAGCCTTGCTGCAAATCTTTACAAGACTGGGATTTCCTCAGCAAGTGTTGACAGATAATGGCTCCCAATTTCGCAGCTTGTTGATGGAGGAGATCTTCAACATTCTCCGGACCCAACACATACATACCAGTCCGTATAACCCGGCAGGAAATGGTCTCGTGGAGAGGTTCAACGGCAGCTTGATGACGATGTTGCGCAAGTTAGGGCAGGAGCGGCCAGAGGACTGGGATCTTTTTATTCCCGCCACCCTGTTTGCGTATCGCGAAGTCCCCCAAGCTTCTACAGGCTACCCGCCAGCCACCCTATTGTTCGGGCGGCCGATCAAGGGCCCATTGGAGGCTCTGTTCAGGTCTATGACAGATCGGAAGGCAGATGAGACAACGGTGTCGGCCTCCAAATATGTTGAAGAGCTGAAGGAGCGACTACAGTTAGGTTGGAAAGTGGCCTCAGATAACCTCCGTAAGGCTCGCGCAAAACAGGCGCAGAGATACAACAAGACGGCCAAGGAAAGAGAGCTCCAGGTACGGGAGAAGGTCTTGTTGTTACTTCCCACCGGAGAAAACAAACTGCGCATTGGATGGCAGGGGCCTTTCGAGGTGTTAGAGAAAATCTCTAACACTAACTACCGCATCGCTATCAGGGGAAAAAGGAAGATATACCACGTAAATCTCCTTAAGAAATTTTTAGAACGAACCCCACCATCTCAAGACCACCTGTTAGCATTGGCGGTAGCTATTGAGGAAGAGGACGACCCAGAGAATTACGGAGAGTACCCCCTACACCAAACAGAGTCGTACCGAGACGTGAAATTTGGGGACAATCTTTCAGAAGGAGCGGCGCGAGAACTCAGGACTGTATTACAACAATACACAGACGTTTTAACGGATAAGCCTGGACTCACCCACCTCTCAGAATTTGAGATGAAACTGAAAGACGACACCCCGGTACGGACTAAAATATATCCGGTTCCATACGCCAAAGCCGCTGCGTTACGGGAGGAAATTGAAAAACTACTGGCGGCCAACATCATTTCTGAAACCACATCCCCATACAGTTCGAGCGTTGTCCTCTTACAAAAACCTAACGGTGAGACCAGGCTGTGCATCGATTATCGATTGCTCAACACCGTAACGGAATTTCAACCGGAAGCCCTCCCCAGCCCTGCGGAACTGTTTTCCAAATTAAGCCAGGCAAAAATCTTCTCGAAAATAGACCTAAGTAAAGGCTATTATCAAATTCCGGTGAAAGAGGACGTCAGGCCGATGTTGGCCTTTAGCACTAGTGAAGGGCACTATACGTTTAATGTCATGCCGTTTGGGTTACATAATGCCCCGGGTGCTTTCACCCGAATGATGAGGAAGCTATTAGGGCCGTTGCAAAACCCCCACATTCACAATTTTATGGATGATATCCTCATCGCAACGGAAACGGAGGAGGAACACATAGCCACTGTCGCTTCGCTCCTCGGGAGATTGAAGGAGGCGGGGCTTACCGCCCGCCCGAGCAAATGTTTACTCGGGTTTGACACCCTAGACTTCCTAGGCCACACTATCGCCCACGGATGCATGTGGCCGCTGGACAAAAACGTGGAGAAAATAAGGAAAGCAGCCCGCCCCATCACAAAAAAAAAGACACGAGATCTTTTATCTCCTTGTGCGCCTATTATCAAAAATTCATTCCGAATTTTAATAGCTTAACAGGGCCGTTGACCGACCTCACTCGGAAAGGTCAGCCGGAAAAAATTCGTTGGACAGCAGAATGTGAAGGAGCATACACCACTCTTAAGGAGCTGCTGACCAGTTCGCCAATACTTCAGCTCCCGGATCTAACAAAACCCTTTGTGTTAAGAGTGGATGCAAGCGCCATAGGAATTGGATCCACTCTTTTACAGGCCGACGAAGCACAACAAGGGCTGTTGTTCCCAGTCTCCTATGCCAGTAGGAAACTTAATGCGGCTGAAAGAAACTACTCAACAATAGAACGAGAGTGCCTTGCATTAGTTTCCGGAATTCGCAAACACCACGAATACCTATACGGGGTCACATTCATAGTACAAAGTGACCACGCTCCTTTGGCATTTTTGGGAGCCAACAAGCACAATAACGCTAAAATAATGAGATGGGCTTTATTGTTGGGCATGTACTCGTTTTCGGTACAATATATCCCGGGAAAAGATAATGTGGGAGCGGATTTCTTAAGCCGGCACTTAGCTCCGGAAGAGAACACGGAAAAGGAGGAAGTGCTCACAGACAGCTTGGTAGACAGGAATAAGGGCCAATGTGAAACACAGAGATTTCAGTAAGGAGATCGTTGCTCAATCTTTGAAAGGGGGGAGTGATGTGACGAGAGTACTGAGATTCTGTCTTTCAAATGGCCCATGTCTTTTTCTCCTTGCAATTTGTTCACTATATTTTAGGAGGGATTACAGGTAATCCTTCTCCATGTTTCTTCTCCTTCTATTATTTACGTTTTTTTCAAGATGAGATCACGAGGGAGTTTGATCTCACCTGCTTTATGGTTCTTCTTTATGTGTTTAGAATGGGGGTGTAGGGAATTAGAAAGTATTATTCTAGATTGAGATTATAGAGGCTGGATCAGGATTTGCACCAGTGTCCTTTTTTTAAAGATATTGCGTGGCCATATACGCATTTTTCGGGAGTTAAATTATTTGCGGCCATTTTTGCTTCATTTCCGCAGTATAGGGCTAGGACCAATTCCCGGTTCTTTGTCTAGCGGGGACTGGTTGCATCAGAAAGATCTAAGGTTCTGATTGGCGGAGAGCTAACTGCAGTTGAAATGCAGAGCGCCCATTGGCTTTAGAACCACGCCGCGCATATGACGTCATGAAGTCGGCGCGTGGGGGCTTGAGAATAAATACGCCCGAACTTCATAAGTTCGATCTCTAAAAATTAATTGCCAAAGCCGGGTTGCCAGAGTCAAGTCGATTGCCCTTCAGTTGGACATTCGAGATTTGGTAAGCATGAATTTTTGCGTGAGGACTTTATTTAATTTTTCTAGTCCTAGCCGATCATTTAAGTTTCTTGGGAAGTTTTAGTTTAATTTAATTCTTAACTCCAGAGCCATCAATTCGATCTTAGTGATAGACGAGAAACTTTATAGGTCCATTTAATTCCTTGTTGAAGGAATAGCGGCATGGTTTAAAAGTTGAGATATCACCGCTTTGTATTATTGCAAAGTTGGTCGGGAGAGAAACTCGCATCTGCGAATTTTATGTATTTACAGAATAGTCGGGAGCGTGTGTAATGTGTATTTTTATTTGTGATTTTAGTGAGAGTATTGATGCTCGCTATTTATATAGTTACGCATATATCTGTGGACGGAAGTGATAGAGGTATTAATTGGAGCACATGTGTGCTATCAGTAATGAATGTATGCAGGAGCGCGTGGTTGAAAAACTGCGGCACCACGTGGCGGAACTACGGGGTTTTCAATTTGATATTCGGGGGTTATGTATAACTTTTGACGGCAGGTAGATGCTAGCGTAACCAGGATTATATGTTATTGATTGTGCATTATTGTTCTGTGAATTCAGAAGATGGGAGAAGTAATTTTAAAGGGAATTATTTTGTATTACATTTTGAATGTGATTACTATTATTGACGGGAATTTTAGGAATTCCTAGAGAAGGCTAGTTTTAGTTGTGTTAAACATTACGGCATTAGTGTCAGCGTAAGAAGTAGGCCACAGTACGTCTGCCCAGACGGGCCAGTGAAAATATTGTTGTTGCTCGGAGTTAGTCAGGCAGAACAAGCGATCTGGGTTAGCCAATGTTTACTTTGTAGGCTCAGGTAGAGAGGGGAGTTACGTGGTGAAGAGTAAGGAAGTTAATTGTTATTTGAAATGTATTATTATGGTTTGTTTAGCTGTTGTTTTGTTTTGTCTAAAACAGCAGGTACCGGCTTTGTGGGAATGAGAGCGGAATTTTGAGACCACAAAATTTCTCCCACGGCAAAGTTGGGGCATTCGCAGAACCGCAAGGGTTTTACGTTAGTTGCCAGTAGTGGAAGGAGAGGAAGAAAATACGTTTTCCCCAGCCAGGGGAAGACATTTTCCAGCGAATAGGATTTTTGTGGATAAATCCTGAGCTCTGACGCTCGTTACACACGCAGATTTGGCAGGCTGCCAGCGTTGTGGTAATTTTGTGTTCGTTTCTTCACGGCCATAATAAAGCCGACGGCCCAGTTATAGATACTCGGGCAGGTAATTTCAGAGTGGTAGAAGTCAGCTACAGTTCCAGTCCAGAATCCAGGGGGGGGGGGGGTTCTGTTAAACCTCAATCAATTCCAGAGTAGTGGAGAGAGATAGGGTAAACATTCTCTCTACTGAAGTCAGCACAGATAGGCAGAACTGTTAGTTTTGGTGAATCATAGCAGAGGACAGCTGCTGAAGTTTAGAGGTGCAGTTAGTTGTGTTCAGGAGATTCCAGGATAGGCTGTGTAGAACCGAAGTCTGTGCAGAGATTGTGTAGTCACTTCGCAGTCGTTCCAGCTATCAGTGGACTTAGAGTTAGAGTTAGAATTTAGAACAGCTAGTTTGGAGTGTAGGCGACATCAAGTGCAGTGTAGTTCATTTCAGTTAACCTTACCTTCTTTCTCCATACAGGTTGCAATTGTGGGAGAAGGGTTGGGGTTGATGCATTTTTAACTGTGCTTGATTTTGTTTCAGGAGTGCATCCTCGCACTTGATGTATGGGACATGCATATGTTTGTTGTTTATAGGTGTATAATAAACTTGTATAAATTGTAGCTGGCATCAGTCATTTCCTTTAGTACAGTAGCTATATGTTGTCTGTACCTTGGTGTTTGTGAATCTTAATTGAACCTTATCCCCATAGGGTAGTTAGAGGTGGTTCGAGGCCATAGCAATTTAAACGTCCGAAGTGGCGAGGAAAGAATCACCCTCGGTTCTCAACCTCGGAGCCAATGGTCTCAACTTTCACAGTTTGCACTATATTTCTATCTGAATCTATCATTTCAGTCTTTCTTCTCACTAGTGTCTTGTCACTATAGGTAGACAGTCTCTAGTCCTAAATCCATTTCGTGACAAGGTATAGCTCTGTTTAGTGTAAATATATGTCTAGGTATTTATATATAGATTAACTATTCTGGCTCATACGTTTGTTTTCATACATATAACTGAATCAACTATTATTGTTTAGTTTTAAAATAACATGTAACACATTTAATAGCGAAACAGTCTTTAACAGGTTAAAATAAATATGGGAAGTTTAGTGGAATTTTGATAGTTATCAATTTCTGATCATTGAGACGTAGGTGGAAATGTAACTTTATACTTAAAGTTTAACTGGAATTGTCCCTTTTTTGCTGGTGCCTTTTAGCCCCTAGCTTGTATGAGTTGGTCCTGCAGCTGTGGTTCATCAATTCTGTGATGACGAAAGCCTTCTTCACATTCTCTTCCACTGTCGGCGGTTAGAATGGATGCTTTTCTCTCACACTAGCTGCGTTAGTACCACAAATCGTCTGATGGCTTGTAACCACGAACTTGAGACAAATAGAAGAAACAAATGCCTGCTGCGTACATTTGTTCGCTGCAAACCCACCAATGTTAACCTCTCAAAGGAATTAAATTCCCTAGCACACAGTGTAACTCAGGGAATATGATGAAAATTCACCCATATCCTTCTGGGTGTTAACTAGGAAATTGCACCTGGAGTGTATGAATAATGATTTGCCTGAATTACAATTAAAACAAGGTATATAATTCTCACAAGATAATATGTTTCACCTTAGGCACATGTGATGTAATCATCACTCATCACTGCTCGAGTCGGAGTTTGGGGTAGCTCTGCTGTCGGGTTTCCCGCACGACTAGTCAGAAACAATCACCAGCTCTTGCTGTAGTGGTTCATGAATATCTATTTTCATATGTTGAGGTTCCCAGCCTCATTTATATCCACTAACAAAGAAAACATGTTAAATTCACGTTTGTAATAGAAATGTTTACACTTACGCCAAATAATGGGTATACACAATATTAAATTTAATATACACGCTTGGCCTCTTACAAAAGTGATGTCATATCGTTACACAAGACTTCCGGCCGCACCTCTGTATATTACAATATTGGGACCGTGTGATCCTGACGCAAAGTCTTCCGCCGATATGTCTACCCCGACAGATTATCTCATTATCGCCTTTATATGCGTGCCTCCGCCAGACAGATGTCTGGTCAGAAAGTGTTGTTTTCTTTCATCGTACGCCCTATACAAGCTTGTGTCGACACGCTTTGCAGCTTTTCAATGAGGTCAAATGTTGGACCGACGCGTTTCCACAGGTGGTCAGACGGATTCAAAGAGATAAGCGGGTGATCGGTCTGATGACTGGGTATTGTTACAATAATACCACTGTTCAGCTGGCGGAACGTAAATACGTCTGAGGAGTGGTAAACAATAAGATACGAATTACTCCTGTAGCAAATACTGCCATAGGGGAGTGTATATAAGTATATGAGGAGAACTGCCGTAAGACGGGGTAAAACAGTTGAAAAAAAAACACACACACACCCACACAAATAGTAATACGTCTTACAAGGAGAAGGACAAGAAAAACCTACGTTGCGGCCACAAGGCCTTCGTCAGGGACAGACAAACAAGAGGCAGGAGGGAAAGAAAATGAGAATTAAGTAGAGAACATGAAACTATAAAAATAAGAGAAAAAAACTCCCTTAATATTAAGTCCAGTCACATGTGAAGCAAGATGGCTGCCACTAAACCTAAGGGGAGTGGCGTGTTAGAGACTTCACCATGCTATGTCCAGCATAAAGAGTAAAATGAATGAAAGGCCAAAATGAAATGCCAAATAACAAGAGAATAATGAAGAAATATGAAGAAAAAAAGTTTACTGCCGGAGGGCTGAAGCTGTAAGAATCAGCAGTTAAATAGGAACATTTCAACAGGGTAAAAAAAAAGTGTTAAACAGGGATGTGTGCACCAACGGGCTGATCACCCGTTTGCCAGTCACTTCGATTACGGAAACAACAGCAAATGGATTGATTTGCCGTTGCCCTAAAGACGCCAATAGGCGTGATGGTCAACAATGGCAAAGAAAACCTATCTGCTGTTGCCCTAAGACGCCACTAGGCGTAATGGCCACTGACTGCTTTGACGGTCGGTGGCTAAGGACGGAAGAAGAAGGGATGTGTGCTGTCTCCAGATATTTTCAATTTGTATAGTGGAAACAAATTAAATCCACAGGGGCGTGCCAGAAATATCAGTGGGTGGACATAATATAAATAACTTAAGTTACGCTGATGAGACAGTCTTAATGGCAAATAGTGAAAATGAGTTGTAGGAAATGATTGATACAGAAGTGACAGAAAGTTAAAATAAAGTCCCTAGCCTTAGTAGCAAAAAAGACAGAAGCTATAGTCAACTCGAAGAAAAACAACTTCTCTGGGATGTTCTTTCAAAGTTTTAAAAAATGGTCAGTAGATTGAAATACCTGGGCACATTAATAAAATCGGATGAAAGTTATATCTCAGAAGTGATTTGAAGGATAGACAAAGTAAAAGCAGCTTTCTATTTAAAATGAAAAGCATTGTATACAACAACTCTTTGTTCGGTGGATGCAAAAAAGAGAGTTCTTCAGAGTTATATAGGAACAATCCTGATATACGGAAGTGAGTTATGGACAATTAGTAAACAAGTAGAAAAACACTATTTACCACAGAGAAGTTGTTTTACAGAATAATGTTAATATAGGCAGCTAAAATGGGGTTGTCTTGAAAGATGCCAATGTGCACAGGAAGTTGATTCCTCAGGGTAGAAAGAAGCAATCCACTTTCTTTTCATCATCGTATGAGAAGGAAGTTGGAGTATATCGGGGCAAAGGAAAGATAGACAGAAAAAGAAGTAAGGGACGACAAAGAGAGAATATTCTAGACTAATTGAAACCATGGCATGGAAAGAAGTCAACAACAGATTTGATTAATAATACTGTAGCTAGGAAGTTCTGTTATATAAAGATATGTCACACATTTTAAATAAATACCAGATTAATATTTAAACAAGAATTTCAACTTTGGTTACGTTTTTCCTTTATTTACTTTTATGTTTGAAAACAAGATTTACAGATTCCCCGTGCAACGAACGGGTGAGGCCCCTAATATATAATAAGTGGCATCAGCTGATCAGTGAAGTGAACACAACCCAACGAGTGTCTTTAAATAATTATAATCCATCTAGAATTTAGCCAAAATTTTGATCAAGTATCTGAGCATTAATTTTATACATGTTCATAAGAAAAACGATACGTTTGTTGTGTGTGCCTGCCATAAAAAAAAGAAGACTTTTTTAGTTGTTCCAGTCTGACTGATCACATTTCTACACGTGCTGCGACTTTCTTAGGACAGTAGTTATTTTTATTTGGTAACTTCTTGTTTCAAGTATGACCCACATACGTATATGTTACGTCACTAACGTGTTATTATAAAGAAACCAGAACGGCGCCGATCTATAAACAAAACAGTAGAGAATAAAAAAAAAAAGGAATTGATTTCTCTACAACGCCTAATTTTATTGACTTAGTGTAGCTTTAAATCGGTATTGTGCAAGAACATAAAAAATTTAAAAAACCACACATGAAGTAGTTTAGCCTGCATATTTAGTGCACAATCTATAAAAGCTTCTGGCAATGTGTTATTTACAGTGTTGAAATAATATTCTGTTTTGAACATACATTATTGACGTCTCTTTTTAAAAATTAGAATTTGATGTTATGATTTAAGAATCTACGGTAGAAGGATCCAGGTAAGATAGTAAAAGTACAGCAGTGAGAAACGATAGTCGTGAGCTTAGAACAAACCACATATTGAGAGGAAATAATGGACTCACTTTATGAGACATAACCTCCCACATGTTATGCTTAGATGAGTTTTATGTATTGGTTTTACAGCTGGGCAACTCAAAATATAGTAAAAAGAAATAAGAATGTGAACGGTGATGTTACAGATAAATGTTCAGGAATGCACGGAGAGGTAAAATGAAGAATATTAACTTTTTTGACGCAATGAAGTTCAAAACAGATAAATTAACTTTGGCTTTGTGAAAGAAAATGTTTTTTTTTTTACTTAATTCTAAAAAATAGAAGATGCACTCTTTTAATTAATATAAAAAAGGAGAAGAAAATCGAACAACATAAACAGAGGACAAACCAATCAGAAAGTGAATTAACACCTTACAGTTCGACACTGTTCATGTCCTTAACAAAAACTACGCCTGCACGCCTAACCTTCCCGTCATGTGTCTTCCGTTCAAGGACTTTCCATGTCATCATAATTTTGATGTTTCTCTCCAGTTCTCTTCTCCTTGCATTTTAAAAATCCCTTTCTATTTTTCTTGCCCTCGAAATTCCAGAATAGAGACTACCTTGAATTATCATCTGGTTATTTCGGTGTGTGTCCTATCGAACACCACCGTCGTCTCCTGGCCTATGTCAGCTGTTCAAAAAAGTTGTAATACAGTGGATCCCATCTCACTGCAACAACCCCGGAAATTAAAAGGCTGACATATTGGCAAAGGAAGAGGAAAAGCTACCCCAAAGTGACACAAGCAAAACTTATGAATAGGCCAAGAGTTTGTCAAGAGCAGTTACAGGTGCAAGTGGGAAGCAGAACATCCAGGCCACATACCAAAAAATAAAAAAAAAGATACGTATTACCGGCTAAGCAGAAGTGAACAAGTGGTAATCTTCAGACATCGCACAGGCCATAACCATATATTCAACAAGCTAAAGATGGGAACTATCAGATGGTTGTAACTGTGGCACTGATATAATGACTGCTGAATATCTACTTCAAAGGTGCCCAACATATGAGGAACAGAGAAAGCACATACGACCATCACCAGTATCATTCCTGGAAAAAACTCTACGGAAATGTCAACAGTCTCAAGCTGACCACTGCTTTCTTTGATCATATTCAGCCAACTTCTGAAAGAGAACGAAGAAGAAGTCTCCTCGCCTGTCGTTCCACGGTTGTTCGGTTAAAACTGTCGTGAAGTCGAATTCACAAAACGGCATTTCTGACCTAAACAGTGCGCCATACTTTATGACAGTATACCCTTGACGAACCAATGGAAACGCTTTTGCATGTATCGTGTTTACAACCATACTGCCTAACAATGGCGAGCTCAGATCTGTGTAACCTTATTTCAATTGGAGGCAAGCTACAGACTTAGGAGCGAAGTACAGCATGGCAGAGATCAAGAATTATATAATAGGAATGTTCATCTGATAGTGGGTGCAAAGATTTCCACAGGAAGTAAGGTAGGAAGGAAGAAATCTCGCATGGACTGCATCGAGGCATAAGGCAAGTCAAAAATTTTGTTGTTTAGGCTACGCCTAGGAAAAGACGGTAGTATGATAGTAAAAGACTATTATCTAGATAGATAAAGAATAATTCAGGGTGTAATTTAAGCCTAAGACGAAGGAAATCGTTCAATTAAGAAGGATATGTAGATTACTAGTTTTTTATATTTGTACAGCTGGTCAATGTGTGCCTGCATTTCGGAACACAAAACACACACTAGCAGAAAACCCCCTCTGCCTTCCGGCCTTGGCCTGTATATATAGGACGCGCACTAAATGGACATAGGCCATACTAACATTTCAAATACAGCGAGAGCGCGAGTTCTGTCAAAGAGAGACTTCTTTGCCTTTTGCATCTGAGAGCAGACTGCGTGACAATTAACAGCACGACTGTATGTACTAGAGGGTAAGAAAGAATATAGATATATGTATATAATTATACATAATTCTAGTTAATTGAGTCACTTGTGCGTTAGGAAGTGTGTAGAAGTGTTTCAAACCATTGTGTAATTTCTGGAGGCCTTACCAGCCTGTGTATATTTAAATAAATTACGACTGGAAGCAGAAAAGTGTGTCTATAGTTTTGGAAAAGCATTAAAAAAATTATTTCTTGATGGAATGGGACACACACCAGGAACAAAGGAAAGGATGAAAGGAATTGTATTACTGTATTGTTTAGGCTATTACTTAGTATTTTATACAAAACCTAATCATTGTATGGAGGCGGATCATGGACAAATGGCTCTAACTAAGGAGTTAGAGGAAAATTTTATTCACAGTGAACTGGATTTGGTTGTTACTGCTATTGTGCCTTGTGCGTCTGCTAGCACCTTCTCTGAAAACTGTCTCACATCCCCTACATCTGTAATAAGGGATAGTGATAGAGAATATAGTGGTTAATCCAATATGTTTCAGGTTATATTCTGTCAACCCACACTTTAAAGAGTCAGCCACTACTGCTGGAAATTGTAGTGCGAGAGCCCTTGCTGTCTATAGGGCCAGTTACCCAGTATCCACTGCCTGGAGGAACTTCATGTGACTTTTCCTTCCATGCCAGGAGTGTGACAGACTTCAATACACCAAGATAAGTGGCCAAACAAGGCTACTGGTCAGAGTATCCTGGTGACACCACTATATTAAAATCAAGATTCTAATAAAGACACATTTTATGATGACTTTTGGTGGGCATAAGTATGGTCAGTGATAGCCTAAATCAAATGACAGTGAAATAACAGTGTTATAAAGACATAGATATTCTACAAACAGCTAGTTCAACCAAGAGTGAAGGGCTTGCTGCAACTTGAGTGACTTGTGCTAATTTAGAACTATTTTCAAATGTTTTATTTATTTAAATGATGTATATAAAATTTGATTTTCATGTAAAGAATTTCCAAACAGAAAAGAAAATCTGTAAAAATAAATTGTAAATATTTACCAGCAGACTTACTTAAATTCTTTAAGTTAAGTTACAGTTCTGGTTGGTAGATAGATTAGTTAATACCCCTAGCAGAGTTAATAATAATAATAATAAAATTAACAGAGGAGGATCTGGGGAGGGGCAAGTAGGAACTTAGAGTAATATATTACCATCTTCTCTAGGAACTTATACAGCTTGATCCTACCTTTGATATCTATACACCTGTACTCTTTTCAGAGAAGGGGGTATTACTTATAAGACCAGACTCTTATCTGGCACTATCCTGGTATCACCTGATACAGCTTTATGTCCAGGATATCTTATAAATTAAATAAACATCTACCCTCTCGTGACAAAAGCAGAATCAAGAAGAGTGCAATATATTTAACATAAAGAACGAAGCAGGTTTAGCAACAGTTGAAATTGACAATAAACATATTAAACAATTACAAATATGGAATGACAGACTGGAACCAAAATATATTTAACACGAAGTAGTCTGGGTAAAAGGGTACGAACAACGATCGACATCTTAGCAGTCTTGGAATCAAAACTAATTACAGACCGATGCATAACGATTCAGACATAGACAATTTAGGAATACAACCACGCGCAGATCTAATTTTTTTTCCCTCTGAAACATGCAAAATAATAGAAATTATAAAATTTAAAAGCAACGATTTTCCTATTTGCGAGTAGAGGTCAAAGGTCGTTAGTTTGACGTAAGGAAAATTGCATGCATTATTTCTTTCTTTTTTCTTTCCGTTTGATGATCGAGTCACGCTGCTTCTGTGTGTAGTGTGTAGTTAGTGGCATCTGCGAAGAATAGGTATTAGCTACAGTTATTAGATAGTATGGAATCTGATTCTCTTTTTTAAAGTGGTAAAAATAGATCTTTTTATCAGGATGTAAGAGAAACATATCATATGCATACCTGTCATGTTTGACAACCAAGTTACCTAAAAGATGCAGCTTTCGCTCCCTCGGTCTCTTTTTCTTGTTCTCTCTCTTTGTAACTCTCTCTATCTCTTTATAACTCTCTCTATCTCTTTATAACTCTCTCTATCTCTTTATCAGCCTGTCTCTTTCTCTCACTCTCTGTCTCTCTGTCTCTCTCTTTCTCTTTTTACAGTTATACAAAATGGATACACAAAATATTATAAATTGGTCTTTCTGGTCTTTGTTGGGGATACTTAGACAATATTCCTGCATGAGCTATGGATGTGTTGTTCTCGTGCCGTCATAACTGAAAAAAATATGCTTAACCACTTCGTTTTTCAACACTAATATTGTGAACAGAGCATAACTATTGCCTTAAAACACTGTAACATTGTGAACAGAGCACATTATTGCCGTAAAACACTAACATTTTGAACAGAGCAAATTATTGCCGTAAAACACTGAACCATCGTGAATAGCGCGTAGGTATTGTTATGTTACACAATGTCTTCTTCCTCTTCTTCTTTGATCCATAGTCGCCGACTGTCAAAGCAGTCAGTGGCCATCACGCCTGGTGGCGTCTTGTAGGGCAGCAACAAACTGCTTCCACTTTGCTCGGTCGGCGGCCATCCTTCGTGCAGTGCCCCAGCTCTGGTTCATTCTTTGCATTGGTGCATGCTTCCCGGGTACATGCTGTAATGCTGGCTCTATGCTCCGTAAGGATCAACTAAGGAGAAAGGAGAAGAATGTTCGCCAATTCTGCATTAATAACATCAAATGTAGGTAACTCGTGTGACGTTTACATATATATTTATCTAAATAATATTCGTTTTTCAATTACTAACAATAAGATAACACTGAAAATGGATATATACCAGACTTTACAAGAAATACAGGAATTTATACATGTTCTTTACATTGCGCTGGCGATCAGGTGTTCAAGGTTCAAGCCCGGGCGTGAGCATTTGAAGTAGTGTCATCGACCGGGATTTAGACTGAATAACCTGAACGGCTCCTGAGATAAATCCTCAGTGGATGGGAAGGAGCGAAGCTCCTGACCGGATTGGAAGGAAAGTTCACAGGTTCCCCAGCCTCGCAATGACACGTCATTGGGCCGAAGGGCTGAAAGCCCAAGTGCCGCTGGTAAAAAAAAAATACAAAAAGAAATACATGTTCTTTTGAGCTCATTACTGAGTATAGAGCCACCACTGCAACTGGAGGCCCTTTGTAGGAAGCCTGCCCCAACCAAACATTTACATGCTCTAGCAGCAGTTGTTTCTGTGGCAATATGTTTTACAGCATGAGGTTGCAAACTTGATGTACAACCTCATATTAGTTACCTCGTACGACGGATTGCTTAACGGTGCAGTAGTCCTATTTTTTTTTTAGCTCTTCAAAGACCCCCGGGAACTACGTGGGGCTTATGCAGAAATTATAGCAATAATAATATGATATAAAACTGTATAATAATTCGACGATGATAACATGTTTTAGCAAACAAAGTAGTGAACTAGTTCTGCATATTTTCAACCGGTCTCTATAGTTTTCCCACCAGACCGTAGACCAATATACTCCCACTAGATTTCCAGCAGTTCCTCCGTTCACATTACTTCGCTTTCCACACGGTCAACGTTCTCCTACATTATTTATTTTACTAACCACTCACACATTCTCCCACAATACGTGTCTTTCTACACTCCCACACGTTCTCTCACAGACCATATCTTTCTACAACCCAAAAAAGCGCTAACACTCTTATTTGCTTACAACCTCACGCTCTCTCACGCAATACACATTGTTTTTAAATACAAAATGAAGGATACCTGAGTCTTGTAAATAGTAAATAAATAAATATAGTTAATTATTAATTACCTATATTTATTTATTTACATATTGTTTTTACAACCTCGGAGACTCTCTCACACACTACATATTAATCTATACTACTGGACAAAAGTTAAAGGCCGCCATTCAGTTTAGACAAAATTTATATAATTCTTCGTGAGCAGGGTCGATTTTCCAAATGTCCGGTAGCTTGAAATCTCTCAAGAAGTCTCTGAATGGTAGAGTGGGACACTGCTAAACGTCTTGCAACATGACGAACAGATTGACCATCCTGAATCCATGCCATGGCTCGACCACGGTCTACAGTGCTGAGACTTCTCCTTGGTAGCATGGCTAATGCAGTGATCATTTCGACCACTTGTCATACTGATTTATTGCATACCAACGGTGAACACTCTTTACCGATGATCATTTTCCACGTGCATTCAAATTCAACTCACTTTTTTCACCTTTTGAACTAGTGGGGCGTGTTGCAAAAACCACGAGTTTTTGCAGCAACAATGGCAATTTTCACGTGCGGGTTAAAGTGACCCAGTTTTTGGACATTTAAAAAAAATTAACCTAGTGCACACAGAAATATATACACATTTCTCTGAGCTCAGTTTTAATGACATGTTCACTTGTCTTTACAGTTTGCCAATCAGTTATATAAACCTTGTCTAAACTGAATGGTAGCCCTTAACTTTTGTCCAGTAGTATACAATCTACAACAGTGATACATAATGACATCAAAGTCACCAAGAGCTGACGCTCAGTGACAGTTGATCAAAGTCAAGTCAATCTACAGCCTCACAGACTCTCACATTACTGATTGTCGTTCCACAGTTTAATGTTTTCCGGCATTGTTTGTCTTTTTACAGTTAACGTTCTTCTCAATGGGCTCAAAGTTATAGACCAACTATTTTTGTTTCAAGAGGCTATACGCGCCACGTGTAACAAGGTGATGACCCAGGACGAGATATTATAATAATAGACGAAACTGGAGCTGCTGAAGATTTTTTTCAAGTAGAAACTACATTTTTCAAATAAATCCACAACAGTTGGCACATGCCTGATTATCTCTTAAACTTCCAAATTTGCAGCTCTACCAAAGCAGTCATCGCACAAAATGTTTTTGTTGCTGTCCGTGTTTCAGAGGAGGAGTACAATGGGGCTGCCTTGACATTTGAATTTCAAATTCTAAACTTTGTGTTTAGCTTGGTTTCTTTTGATTTTCATGTATTTATTATTATTTTTTTTAAACAATGAATCAAACCCCTTAGAGCTTTTATGCAAGTATTTAAATATAACTTGTCTGTTCCTCCAGCGTATCCATGTTGCTACCAAGATATAATGAATGAGCCCGTACTTGCACGGCAGTTTCTCCAAGTAAAATCTGACCATTATTTGCTGCATTTCTTCTAATAAACGTTGCCTCTTCTTTGTGAATTATTAATACTCATTTGTTGTGACCTCTTATCTTGCATTCTCATTTTTGTCTCCTGTCTGGTTTCGGTTATGAGACATAAATTCAATGTCATGGTTAAGTCGAGCTGATTTGTCATAGACGAACGAATTCCTTGTCAAATAGTTGATGTTACTTTCATTATCCAATCTGTAGCCAGTGCTAGGATGACCAGAGGCATCCCTGTCGCACTCCAACTCTTATTGAAATAAATTGTGCGAGTTATCCTTTCTGCGCAGCTCTGCAGTTCTTGCCCTTATGTTTTCGTTGGCAGGTTAATGAACTTATCGGGAATTTCATTTTGCTTCATCAGTTTTTGAGGCCAGGATTGAATACGTTACGCAAGAAACAACACTCCAGAAAAACTAATCGCATTCTAAACAAATCCTTGTCAATGGAAGTAAGAAAAAGATTCCTATCTCGCCACGTAGAGAATTTCTGTCATTTGGAAGCGAATAAAGAAAAGCAGTTTTAAAAGCGACAACCTTCATTGAGGTAAAAAACAAATGTGAATTTAGAGAAAAATGTTTAGACAATCTTACACAGCTAAAGAGACTACTAATCATGTTATCATGAAAGAGGATCATACGCAAAGGAAGGTTATTAAATGTATACAAACATCTGAAAGAAGAAGTCATGTTTTTTGAACATGATATGGAAAGAGGACAGTTGGAATACACCGTAGGATTTTCTGAAGGTGGTGTGAGGTCTCGTTTAGGTGCCCTCACCCGGCCCCTCGGTTTTTGCCATGCCGTACTGTACTGTACTTTAATGAAATCAATTTCATGCTTTTTAGTTTGATCCCAATGTAATTTCCGCAAGTGATGTTCTTTTTAACTTATTACACTTATAATTTTAAAATCTTATGGTAGGTTATATTTTAAAATTCATGTTGAATTACAGATGGGATTTCGTGCGCTGTTTTTGAAAAAAAGGTAGAATATAGACATGGAGTAACAGAAACACGTATATTTCTTCTTCGTCTTCTCTTCGTACACTCTTAGACGTCTACTTGAAGACATTTACTTGAGAATATTTGCTTCTCCGTAGAGCTTTTCCACGAATAGTGCTTGTGACGGTCATATGTGCTTTCTTTGTTCCACATATATAGGACATCTTTGAAGCAGATGTTCAGCAGTCATTTTCTCAGTGCCACAGTTACACTGATCGGTAGTTCCTATCTTTAGCTTGTTGAATAGATGATTTCCCAGTCCGTTGTGGCCCGTGTGGAGTCTGAAGATTACCACTTGTTCTCTTCTGTTGAGCTGGTAGTATGCATCATTTTGTGTGTCACCTGGATGCTCTGCATCCCATTTGTTTTTGCATCTGATTCTGATAAATTCTTTACCTCTTCGAAAGTTATACCTGCATCAAACTGAGGTAGCTTTCCCTCTTCCTTTGCAAATCTGTCAGCCTCTTCATTGCCGGGGATGCTACAATGAGATGGCATCATTTGGATCACAAGTCTTTTGAATCGTTGACATAGTCTGTGGAGGACTATTCATACGTCATCCAGGTCTGTATTATTTTAGCTTTTCAGCGTTGCATTTACTAACAGTGCATTGGAGAAGAAAACAACTTGTCTGTCTGTGCTTTCCTTTGTCATTATAAGCTTTGCTGCAGTTTTCAAGGCCCCTGATTCTGCTCTGAAGTTACTTGAGACATCTCCTGTTGCCACAGACAGTTTCTTTTGTGTGCAACAGTGCTTAAGCTCCAAAAGGTACCTACGTCTCCATTTTCTGTTGCATTTGATTCTGATCCATCTATGTATGCATGGTTCCAAGTGTCGCATGAGTAATGTTTCTTCATGTATTGTGTTGCTATGGATTTTCTCTCTGTTGCAGTTTGGTTCTTCTTTCTTTCAATTCCAGGAATGTTTTCTATCATTTCAAGGAAATGATATTGTTTCCAAACTGGAAGCTTGTGTACAGTGTAGATGGGTTTAATTGTTAATACTGCATTTATGGTAACTGCTCTCATCTTTGTTATGGTTGATTCTACAAAGTTGCTTCGTTTGAGTCTTTGTCTTCTATACTAAGACCATTACTTCTATGGTACATTGGATGCATTTTAAGGAAATCTAATCAATATCATCATAAAAATCGTTCGTAAAAATGGCTCCATGCCATTACAGTTAAAATTTTACTTTTAACATTTTAATTTAAACAAAAAGATTAATACATTTTAGTGCACTCCCTCAAGACGACGTGCCGTGCGCCCGCACTTCTCGCATCGCCCAATAGCCACCTCTGACACAGAACGCCTTTTCAGTGCGGTGTGATAATTGAAACTGATTCTATCTTTAATATGAAATCTGAATTTACTGTCATACTTCGCGAATATTTCTTTCTTTGTTTAATTAGTATTACTAGGCATTTTCCACGAACTGCGGAATCCTCAAAAAGAAACTTGGCTACAAGCAAGAGAACATTAATTAACATTTATTACAGACGAAGCCAAATGTCACTTATCTTAAAGGGTGCTTTCTAAGACATTTCTAACGTGTCTGACATTTTCTTCTAATCCTCTGTAACAGACCACTTAAAAGTGTGTGTGTGTGTGTGTGTGAGAGAGAGAGAGAGAGAGAGAGAGAGAGAGAGAGAGAGAGGAACGGAAGAGAAGAGATAAAAAGAGAGATAATACGAGACTCTTGTGTATCAGAGACTGGAAAACAGACTCAGAAAGGGGACCACACACGAGTAACAGGTGCACTCGATTGAAGGGAAGCGTATCAAGTTATATCCCTTTTATAAAACAACAGAACATGAGGTGGGTGAACTTAACAACAAATGCTACAACAATAATCATGCCTGTACAACAGACGAAACTCCAATCATGCCACATGTCACAGGTAAGTACAGCACGCATCATCCAGCATGAAATAGGCTACAGCTGCTAATTACGCAAGGCTAACACTCAAATCTCAATATCTACCTTACAAGAGATCGCTCTTAGCATCAGAGAAATAACATACCCTCTAGCAAAACATCAGGACTAACCCCATAACTGAATGGCCAAGAAATGCTGTGAGAACAGCTGTCGAGAAAAAGGGCGACTTGCCCACAAGGCAATCGGCTAAGGGATGATCATGAAGCTCCTTGCTCCAAACATACTTCGTGATCAGGTGATACGATATATATATATATATATATATATATATATATATATATATATATATATATATATATATATATATATATATATATATATATACAGTAGAACTTCCATAGTTGACCACCTGCCTACATTGACCACCTCCCGAAGTTGACCACATTTTCATAGACCGGACACGCACCACATGTACTCAATGGAAGACGACTTCTATAAGTTGACCACCTCTGTAAGTTGTATCTTGACCACTTGAACTATGACACACAATAGTAATTTACCCTCTATTACTTGACCAGTTTTAAAAAGAAAATCAGTGTCTTTGAATTTTGTTGGCACAGGCTTTCTGACCGCTTTTCGAATGATGGTTGCCGACAAAGAAAATTAACCTAACCTCTTTGATTTTTTCGCAAACATGCAGTATAAAAAGACCAACTTCTAAGCAAAATCTTCATTGATAACAACCTAGACCTAAGGTCCTTTATATTTGGACATGCGCCCTAATATAACCGACTAGGTTGAACTGGACGCGCCTCTCCAAAACGAGGCAAAAGTTTTACATTTTAAAAAAAAAATCTTCATTCTTGCTATGACTGGCCTGCCGGTTGATAGTAATTCAACTACTAAACTGTAAGTTCTCTCTCAGACTGTGTTTTATACACTTTATCGTTGACAAAATTAACCTAACCTTTTTGATGGCCCAAAGGAAAGAACTCAAGGAGCTGACAATGAAGGAAAAGGTTGATCTTTGTAGTGATTTCTAAATACAATATCTAAATTAATATATAACAGTATAGGGCATAAAGGCAAAGATAAGAAAGTACAAAAGAATTTTCTGCTAGAACGGTTGGTGTCGCCTACGCCTTCAGATTATTATTTGCTCCACTTTTCCTAGTTCTAAAAAAATATTTGCCTAAAATGCATTGTGGAACGAGGAGGGGCAAGGATAGATGAAAATGCTAATTCGTTTCGCATTGATTTTAAACTAAAAGCCAACAATAGCACAGGGGCAAGCCTTGCCATAGGGGTTTCCCCAATACGATGAAAAAGTTAGAAATGTATACACTACGGTCATGGAAACATGTTTAGCTCTTATTGTGAATGACCTAAGCTCTCGTATTTAGCTTGATATTACATGGAAAAAGAGTGAACGAGAGGTAGTTTAAAAATAAATAACTAACATAGAAAAAAAAGATAGAATTTTGAACCAACCCACATAGCCCCTTAAAAATCGTCGATTCGTGTACCTGAAGACTTGCTGACCAAGAATATGTTATTAGTTATATAAATAGTCCCTTAACTAATCCACTATTGATAAAACCATACATAGAGATCAGAGATACTGTCAGGTCAAGTCATATCTGCTTAGATTGGATCGCATATTTTTGGGGAAAAAAGTAGGTGACAGATAGGCTAGGATGGTACAGTGAATCTGATTGGGTGACACTTGAAGTGAGACGAAATATTATTGGCTGACCTTTGAATAAACATAAATAGCCTAGTAACGTAGAAAAGTTTGAATGATATTTTTTGAAAGACTGTTTACCCTCGTAAAATTAAAAGTGATTGGCCAACTGAATCGATATTGTCAGAATAAGCGTTAGGGGGGACGCCATTACTAGAAAAGTTTCAACAGTGATAGATGAGATCAGGCTGTGCTTTTAAATACATTTCTGGGCAGCCTGGACAACAAAACAGATCGAAACTGTGTCAGTCATCGTCTGTGTGTATTTCATTGAACAAAATTGTGGTAAGATTGACATTTATTAATCTGTATTTTATATAAAAATTGAAATGTGAAATAATAATATATGTCTGGACATGAGTGGGTCTATAGCGAACATGAGGCAAAGCCTAAAGATTGATCCACCATGTGATAGACTGTCAGAGAGGTGTAAAAATACAAGAATATGTATGATTGTCATAAAGGAGCATAAAACCTATCCTATTATATGGAAGAGATTACAGCTGGAATTGCAGTGGCGTTGTAACTATTAGGGGAGAGGAATACTGGTGTACATTGTCACATCAAAAGAAAATGGTGGCATAGGTTTGTATAAGGATATGATCCTTTTTGTTTGTTTGTAATGTACATGTCCTTATTTGTGGACTATTGGTGTATGCTAGATATTACGAAGGGTGCATACCTTCACATTTCAGAGGTCCTGGGTACTGACGTTAATGTGGTACCAAACGCTTGAAAACTGATTGATTCAGGACTCTGCCGGTTTACTGCTAGTGGCCATTGCCTATCAAACAGGGAACAGATTGTCAAGCGAGCAGAGGAAAGGTTCAACCTATATTCTACTGTAAAGATAAGTTCTCGTTCGGCACCTGAAAGCTCAACTACAGAACTTTATAAGAAGAAAAATAAAAAGTGACAGTGAATAAAATTGGGACAAATATTAATAGTTCTACAAGTGACAAAATAGAAACAAACATTACTAAAAGGATATGATTTCAAACAACAACCTAGTGTTACTACCAGTATTTCCTTAAAGTAGGAGAACACTACAGACGTATATGAGAATAATATTTTTATGTATGGACAGAGGATCTATTGTGCTATTTGACTGATGTAATTGATTATTTTGATTTCACTTTTAAATTGTCAATCCTGATTCCAAATAAATTAGAATCAGGATAATAAAATTGTAAAAATTATCTTTACACAAAATTCAACCACAGTCTTAAATAAGATAGCCTTTTAGAGTGTCGTTTGTATGTTATTGTGGTAGTACTGTGTGCTGTTGTGAATAATAAACTATTTGTTTGTATGTTTGTTGATTTTTGTACATTACACTCTACATTCATAACCCTAGACACAACACGAAGTCATTTAATAATAATAATATAAATACATTTTGATTGAGATAAAAAAAGGTGGTAGCTGAAAGGTACCCTGAAAAGTTCACAATACTATTGGGTAAATTCAGGGACCTTCATAGCTAATCTCATTTATTAACATATTAATACCTAACAACAAATTCATAACATCAAATCCACCACATATATTGGGGTCTCCTGGTCCGGGATTTTAACCTATCACCTATATTGGGGTCTCGCTCCTGGGGATTGAATTTCTCTTAACACCAGCTATATTGGGTAGTTTGATTCTGGGATTTTAAATTCTTAAAATATTATCAAGTATATTAGGAACCTCAGAGAGTATAAAACAAAAAGCATTCCTTTTGGAGAAATTGAATAATAGTTGAGCTATCAGTGCCTGTGGTTGTTCTTGGTTATCATTAGAAATTGTTAGCCATAATTAGAGATTTGTATAGTTAGAAATTTTGAAAGTTGTATAGTACAAATGGCTGATCTGGCAAAGTTTCGATCTGCGGCTGTGCAGACTGCGAAAGAAATGAACATGGAGGGTCAAGCTTTGATCCAATATGTAACTTCAGAATGCGACAAGTATATTGAAAAGGAGGATAGGAAGATAGCTGAAGAGAAGAGGTTACAAATTGAGGCTGACAAAGAAATTAAGAGGTTGAAGATTGAGGCTGACAAGGAGGCTAGGGCATTGGAGGCAGAAGAAAAACGACTGCAAAGGGAAGCAGAAGATAGAAGATTGCAGAGGGAGCACGAGTTACGACTAAGGGAGTTGGAAATTCAAGGCCATGCTCCTGAAAATGGTGCCAGCCCCTTTACCTCAGATGCCACTGCTAGTCAGGGAGCCTCAACCTCAGCTATGGGTTTTCATGTAGATCATTTTGTTGAGAAAGAAGATGATATCGAAGGGTACTTAAGTAGATTTGAACTTTAAGCTACTACATATGGGTTAGAGAGAGAGAGAGAGAGAGAGAGAGAAAGAGAGAGAGAGGTGGAGCCTCAAGTTAGCACAAGGGCTTAGCGGAACGGCTTATGAAGTTTTTGCCAAGATGAGCAGAGATGACCAAGACAATTATGACATGCTAAAGCAGGCTCTTTTATTAAGATACGAAAAGAACGGAGAATTTTATAGAAAAAAATTTAGGAATGCCAAACTACTGTCGGGTGAGACTTATCACCAGTTCTCTGCACGGTTAGAGACCTACTTGGAGAAATGGACTGCTCTGCGGAAAACCCAAGATCTTAAGGAAATGATCCTTATTGAGCAGCTAAGAGAGTCCATGGCTCCAGACCTGAGAAAGTTTCTCATGGAACAAGGTGCAGAGAGTCTGGGTGAGTTACTCAATGTCGCTGAAAGGTATCAGGCAGCCCAAGCAGAGGTAGTTGGTAATAAAAAGAAACAGGTAGACAATTTTAAGGCACCTCAAAACTTTAATAAGTTTGACCATAGAGACCAGAACAAAGGTAAGCAATATTTTGATAGGCCACGCAATGACTATAAACATTGTAGTGGTTTTTGATGTTATTGTATGGTTGTTATGTTACCTAGTGTACTGGATGAGGTCAGCTGTGAAGGCTCCTGAGATACAAGTTTATGTGAGTTACAGAAGGCCTTTCTGCTACCACTTACGACCTCAAATAGACCTATTCTACTATCATGAATGTTAGCTACGTTAAAAGTCTAGGGTACTGAAATGTAAGGTGTAGGTAATAAAATACACAGACACACACATGTAAATTCTAAGTCTATTAATGATAATAAATTCTATGATAAATTGAACTAACACTGGCTGTTATAGTTTAAGTTTGAAATTTTTTTTTTAATTTATTAGTCCTGAACCAATTGTTCCTTTTGGTCAGAACTTATGAAATAATATGTATTTATCAATGAAATGCATATATATATTGCATAATCAAATGTAATTTTTGTACATAGGTATATTATTACAATGGTTAATATTAATAATATCTACAATGTCTTGGGAAAAACTAGCACTGGATGTTTAGTTGGGGTGGCGTCATCATGCCCAATCTATGGCTACAAAGTTCATTGTCCTTGACATATGGACTGATATTAATGTTTATATACAAGATTTTATTTCTTAAATGATGGTGGACACAGTTAATGAATCTCCAGCAGGCCAGGTTTGCACTTAACTGGCCTGTGACGATGTAGTACAGAATTCTTGTGGCCCACTCCTCTAAATAGCTGGAGTAAAATGTTAGGCTGCACAGGCATCCGCTCTTGTACTTCTACAAAAGCATCTGGCACAATCGTAGTGCCAGATCAGAAACTCACAATTCAGAATTGAGAACACAGTTACTTAGTACTAGCAAAACTCAGCTGAGCTGCTGGCTAGATTAGGGCGTCCCACTGATTTTTATTTAATATTTCCCGGAAATCACCTCTAGCAGTACGAACTATGTCAATGGACAGTCTTCTATCAAATGGCACAAGCGAGCGTCTGTCGTTCAGTAATATAAAAACTACTGTCCAATCAACGGACTTCCCCTCTAACTTTTTCAAATATTCAAAATATAAATGTCCAATTTCAGTCCAGTCTCAGTCTAGTATGTAGTATTTTCCTGTCGGTCCGTCTGTCTCAACTTGGCTTTTCCCAAAATTAAACTTGTTTTTTGGACTAACTACATGAAAAAACTACACAAACCTGCCCCACTAAGTTATTTTTAGCTACTATCCTCCGACTTTGCCCCTAGTTCATTACAGTTTGATTTTTGCATTCTTAGGCTCAAGGACGCCAAAATGTAACTTTAGTGAAAATATGTACAAAAAACTGTTCGCTAGTCTGTATTGAACAATACGGTCTTTCGTCAATATCTTCCGTGTTATCTGTCCGTCTGTGTAATTAAAAGTATATTATTTCTCTGCTCAAGATGGGCTATCAAACTAGCTAGTTTTTATTTTCATAAACTTATTATTAAGAAAAAACCTACTTTTCTCAAGGTTAGTTTTGAAATTTGTTTTTGAACCTTCGGGTATGGCATTTGCCGCTATATTCAAACAAAACAACCAATTACCGTAAAAACGTCCAAGATACGACTGTTTCTAATAAGAGCTAAGGTCGTTTTTCTACCAATTCCTTACATTGTGTCAACTAGTGGCGTGATTTTTTTCCTTTAAAACTACAAATTGCGTCTTTTTAGCATTTAGATTCAAACACGTGTTCAGACCGTCATAATAATTTTTTTTTCTTTTATCTCCGTTTCCCTCCCGTCTAAAAGGGTAAACCGTTTCGTCTGCATGTCCCAACTAGTTAGTTTGAATGGCGGTAGAAAGCGCTGGCGTAGGTAAAGAAGCCTCGGCATATCTTGCCTATATTTTTATCCCTACGTGTTATTTTACCCGTTATCTTTATAATTGGAGATATTTTAACGTTGCATCACGGTAATTTCACCACACATCTCCCCACCTGAGAACATGCACTAATGCAAGTTCCAAAACCAGTGATACACATAGATAAAATTACTCCTCACGCCTGCCAACTACTCTAATTTTGATCACAGGGGTGCCTACTGAGGAAATCTGCACCGACATTCAGTGACCCCGGGATATATTCAATATTAAACTGATAAGGTTGCAACAATAAAGACCATCTTAACAATCTTGCATTTTCATGCTTGGCCTGAGATAAGAACACGAGGGGCTGGTGATCCGTCTGGACCACAAAAGTCCTACCATACAGATAGATTTGGAACTTTTTTATTGCCCAGATTAACGCTAAACATTCTTTTTCGCTTGTGGAATATCCTTGCTCCGCTTTGTTTAACTTGCGGCTTGCATAAGCGACTGGGTTCAGTTCCCCATTGGGTGAAGAGGACCTCTGCAACAGACCTGCCCCCAGGCCTACATTGCTTGCATCTGTTCTCACCACAAAGTCCTGAGTCAAATCAGGCAATTTGAGAATAGGCTTGCTAGTGAGTTTTTCCTTTAACTCTTGAAATGCCAATTCACATTGCGCGGACCAAACAATTTTATCTGGATTTCCCTTGCGAGTCAGATCAGTCAGAGGAGCACATATAGAGTTAAAATTTTTGATATATTTTTGGTAAAACCCACATAACGACACGAATGATCGCACGTCTTTTTTTGTTTGTGGTCTAGGTGCTCTCTGCAGTTTTTCCAAGTTCTTGGGGTCAGGGGTCATGTTACCCTGATATACAGTATGTCCCAAGAATTCCAACTCTTTGCATCCAATGCAACATTTTGTTGGTCTAGCAGTTAAGTTCGCTTCTCTGAGCCTATCATAAAACGTATTCAGAGAGTTAATGTGTTCTTCAAATGATTCTGTGGCGACAAGAATATCATCCATGAAATTTGTGATACATGGATTATTCAAGGGATCCAACAATTTGCGCATCATCCTAGAAAATACACTCGGTGCATTTTTCAATCCGAATGGTAGCATGTTGAATTCATAATGTCCTTCCGAGGTGCTAAAAGCTAAATAAGGTCTAACTTCAGGCTTCACTGGAATCTGGTAATAGCCTTTGCTAAGATCCACCTTCGAAAAGTATTTTGCCTTGTTCAATCTGGCAAATAACTGTTTTGTGTCTGGTAATGGATCCACTTGTCCTTCTGTGACAGCATTCAGTTTCCTGTAATCTATGCACAGCCTATGTTCCCCAGACGGTTTCCTCAACAAAACTACACTGGAGCTAAAAGAAGATTCACTGTGTGAAATAATCCCTTCTTTCAACAAATAATCTATTTCCTCTTTCAATGCCTTCTCCTTCGCGAACGGAACAGAATAGGCTCTCATACAGATTGGGTTTGAGTCTACCAGCTTCATGTCATACTGTAGCAAATTTGTATGTCCTGGTTTATCTGTTAATACATCTGTATGTTCCTCCAGAACCTGTTGAACTCTCTCCCTCTGATTTTTAGTCAGGTGCTTACTGATTTTTACCTGTGCGGCTGTCTCACAGGGATGTAATGGGTATTCATGTGAGGTGAGTGGTTCCTTTTTCATTTTAGTTGCGATAGCCAGGGTCAGTAAGGGGGTGCTTTCCTGGAGTGGTCTGTCCAGATACTTCTTTAAAAGGTTTACATGATATAACTTCTCCTTCCCCTTTTTGTCAATTTTATAATTTGTTCTAGACACCTTCTCTAGAACCGTATATGGACCTTGCCATCCAATTTGCAACTTATTCTGGCTGCCGGGTAGTAGAAGAAGCACCTTCTCTCCCACAGCTAATTCTCTGTCCTTTGCTTTTCTATTAAAATACGCTGCATGTTTCTTCCTGGCTTGTCTCAAATTATCATTTGCCAGTTTCCATCCAGCTTTCAGACGAGTGGTCAGCTCGTTCACATATTGATATGATGAGGTAACAGTCTCTTCTGCTTTCTCATCTGTCCAGGTCCTTAATAAGGCTTCTAGTGGACCTTTTATTGGCCTCCCGAATAACAGGGTTGCGGGAGCCATCCCGGTTGAACTATGTGGTACCTCCCGATACGCAAACAACGCGGCGGGCAGAAATTGATCCCACATATCCGGTTTTTCATGTGCCAGCTTCCTCAGGATAGAAATGAGAGTCCCATTGAACCTCTCTACCTTGCCGTTCCCTTGTGGATGGTACGGACTACAATGAAAGTGTCTGGCTTGAAATAGCTTAAAAACTTCTTCCGTTAGTTTCCCCTTGAACTGTGAGCCATTATCAGTCAAGATTTGATGCGGGAATCCTAATCTTGTGAATATTGTAAGTAGTGCCTCTGCTACATGTTTTGAATCAATTGATGGCAGGGCTACCGCCTCTCCCCACATAGAACAAGTGTCCACCAGAGTAAGGATGTAACTGTTCCTCCTCTTGGTCCGAGTGAGAGGTCCCACAATATCCACTGCAACCCTCTCAAAAGGTGTTCCCACTATGGGCATTTCCCCTAGAGTTGCAGGAGCAGTCCAATGCTTTGGAGCTACCCTTTGACATTCTGGACAGGATTTGACATATCTTTTTATATCCTCCGTTATCCCTGGCCAGAAGTAATGACAAGCTATACACTGTCCTGTGGCGCTGATCCCCATGTGACCACTGAAGGGAATCGCATGCCCTAGTTTCATCACTTTATCCCTATATGAAGCGGGAAGAACCAGCTGGTTGTGACCATTTGTTCCAGTTCCGGCCTTCCTGTATATCAATTTGGTCTTTATAAAGTACTCTCCCTTGCTTGGAGGTGTGTGGCATTTGGGCAATTTTTTAAAACATGGCTTGAGTGTCCTATCCTCAGCCTGCGCCTTCCTCGTCTCCTCTGGATGAGCATTTATAGGTTCACCTTCTTCCTCCTTTTTCTGTGACCTGGTCTGCACTGTCGCCATGATCACAGGTCTCTCGGGATTCCCCAAGAAGACGTATCTACACCCCAGTATCAGAGGGTAGATTGGTTCATCTATCACTGCTGCTCTGATTTCTCCTTCCACATAGCGAGTTTTCACCGTTATCCTTGCGATGGGAAGTGTCATGAGTGGTATGTCCTTAGTCGCCCCTTGTATTTCCACTGTTTCTGTGGTATACTGACTTGGGTCCACTAGGCTAGACTTCACAACTGAATCATAATCCAAACCTGTATCATATAGGCACCTTATGGTGACCCCATTACAAATAACATCCTCACAAACTGGGGGGTGATAAGGTTCCTGCTGTCCATTAGGATTAACCTTTAATCTTTGGTTCCCCGATTTCATTGCAGCAATGTTTGAAGGTTTCCTTTTACAAAATTCGGTGTTATGGTTGTCTTTCTTACACCATTTGCACCACCTCTTTCCTTGGTTAAACGGTTTTCTTTCATTATATTTTTGGTCATTGAACTGTGAGTTTCTATCACGATAATCATTTCGTGGCCTATCAAAATTTGTTCTGCCTTTATTACCTTGTTCTCTGGTATCAAATTTACTAATTTGCTGTAGAGCTTTAAAATTTTCTACATGCTTCTTTTTAGTGCCACTTACCTCTGGCTGGGCTGCCTGATACCTCTCAGCGACATTTAAAACCTCCCCCAACCTCTCTGCACCTTGTTCCATGAGAAATTTTCTCAGGTCTGGAGCCATGGACTCTCTTAATTGCTCTATCATGATCATCTCTTTAAGATCTTGGGTCTTCCCCAGAGCAGTCCATTTCTCCAAATAGGTTTCCAGTCTGGCAGGGAATTGGTGGTATGTCTCCCCAGACAACAGTTTGGCATTTCTAAACTTCTTACGATAAAATTCACCATTCTTTTCCTATCTCAATAACAAAGCCTGCTTTAGCATGTCATAATTGTCTTGGTCGTCTCTATGCATCTTAGCAAAAACTTCATAAGACGTACCTCTAAGCCCTTGGGATAACTTAAGACTCCACCTCTCTCTTTCCAACCCATACGTAGTAGCTAATAGGTCGAATCTACTGATGTACCGCTCGATGTCATCGTCTTTCTCAACAAAATGGTCTAAATGAAACCCCATAGCTGAGGTTGAGGCTCCCTGACTAGGCGTAGCATCTGAGGCAAAAAGGCTGGCACCATTTTCAGGAGCATGGCCTTGAAATTCCAGCTCCCTTAGTCGTAATTCGTGCTCCCTTTGTAATCTCCTATCTTCTGCTTCCCTTTCGGCAGTCAATCTCTTATCTTCTGCCTCCCTTTCGGCAGTCAATCTCTTATCTTCTGCCTCCCTTTCGGCAGTCAATCTCTTATCTTCTAATTGGAGCCTTTTAATCTCCCTATATGCCTCCAATGCCTTAGCCTCTTTGTCAGCCTCAATCTGCAGCCTCTTAAGTTCTTTATCAGCCTCAATTTGTAACCTCTTCTCTTCAGCTAACCTCCTATCTTCCCTTTCAATATATTTGGCACATTCTGAAGTTACATACTGAATTAAAACTTGACCCTCCATGTTCATCTCCTTCGCCGTCAGCACAGCAGCCGATCTAAATTTTGCTAGATCTGCCATACTAACTCACACAATTTAGCAATAACTAAGGTAAACAACAAAGTGTAATGACCAAGGTAATATATTAATTAATTAATGACCACTGGCTGTGAAGATTCATCAACTTTTACTTTCCACTTTTTATTTTAAGGGACACTTTTAAATTTATTCACTTATGCCCCCAATACTTTAATTCCCGGACCAGGAGACTCTAATATCTTTGATAAACTTAATCCAGGACGAGCCCCCAATATTTGTAGTGGTTTCTGATGTTATTGTATGGTTGTTATGTTACCTAGTGTACTGTATGAGGTCAGCTGTGAAGGCTCCTGAGATACAAGTTTATGTGAGTTACAGAAGGCCTTTCTGCTACTACTTACGACCTCAAACAGACCTATTCTACTATCATGAATGTTAGCTACGTTAAAAGTCTAGGGTACTGAAATGTAAGGTGTAGGTAATAAAATACACAGACACACACATGTAAATTCTAAGTCTATTAATGATAATAAATTCTATGATAAATTGAACTAACACTGGCTGTTATAGTTTAAGTTTGAAAAATTTTTTTTTTTAATTTATTAGTCCTGAACCAATTGTTCCTTTTGGTCAGAACTTATGAAATAATATGTATTTATCAATGAAATGCATATATATATTGCATAATCAAATGTAATTTTTGTACATAGGTATATTATTACAATGGTTAATATTAATAATATCTACAATGTCTTGGGAAAAACTAGCACTGGATGTTTAGTTGGGGTGGCGTCATCATGCCCAATCTATGGCTACAAAGTTCATTGTCCTTGACATATGGACTGATATTAATGTTTATATACAAGATTTTATTTCTTAGATGATGGTGGACACAGTTAATGAATCTCCAGCAGGCCAAGTTTGCACTTAACTGGCCTGTGACGATGTAGTACAGAATTTTTGTGGCCCACTCCTCTAAATAGCTGGAGTAAAATGTTAGGCTGCACAGGCATCCGCTCTTGTACTTCTACAAAAGGATCTGGCACAATCGTAGTGCCAGATCAGAAACTCACAATTCAGAATTGAGAACACAGTTACTTAGTACTAGCAAAACTCAGCTGAGCTGCTGGCTAGATTAGGGCGTCCCACTGATTTTTATTTAATATTTCCTGGAAATCACCTCTAGCAGTACGAACTGTGTCAATGGACAGTCTTCTATCAAATGGCACAAGCGAGCGTCTGTCGTTCAGTAATATAAAAACTACTGTCCAATCAACGGACTTCCCCTCTAACTTTTTCAAATATTCAAAATATAAATGTCCAATTTCAGTCCAGTCTCAGTCTAGTATGTAGTATTTTCCTGTCGGTCCGTCTGTCTCAACTTGGCTTTTCCCAAAATTAAACTTGTTTTTTGGACTAACTACATGAAAAAACTACACAAACCTGCCCCACTAAGTTATTTTTAGCTACTATCCTCCGACTTTGCCCCTAGTTCATTGCAGTTTGATTTTTGCATTCTTAGGCTCAAGGACGCCAAAATGTAACTTTAGTGAAAATATGTACAAAAAACTGTTCGCTAGTCTGTATTGAACAATACGGTCTTTCGTCAATATTTTCCGTGTTATCTGTCCGTCTGTGTAATTAAAAGTATATTATTTCTCTGCTCAAGATGGGCTATCAAACTAGCTAGTTTTTATTTTCATAAACTTATTATTAAGAAAAAAACCTACTTTTCTCAAGGTTAGTTTTGAAATTTGTTTTTGAACCTTCGGGTATGGCATTTGCCGCTATATTCAAACAAAACAACCAATTACCGTAAAAACGTCCAAGATACGACTGTTTCTAATAAGAGCTAAGGTCGTTTTTCTACCAATTCCTTACATTGTGTCAACTAGTGGCGTGATTTTTTTCCTTTAAAACTACAAATTGCGTCTTTTTAGCATTTAGATTCAAACACGTGTTCAGACTGTCATAATAATTTTTTTCTTTCATCTCCGTTTCCCTCCCGTCTAAAAGAGTACACCGTTTCGCCTGCATGTCCCAACTAGTTAGTTTGAATGGCGGTAGAAAGCGCTGGCGTAGGTGAAGAAGCCTCGGCATATCTTGCCTATATTTTTATCCCTACGTGTTATTTTACCCGTTATCTTTATAATTGGAGATATTTTAACGTTGCATCACGGTAATTTCACCACAAACATAAAACCTCACAATTCAATGAAAGGAAATATGATGATAGAAAACCTTTTTATAAAGGTAGATCATATTGTAGTTGGTGTCGGATGGACAACCATAACACCGAAGAGTGTAAAAAGAGACCGGTGTACATGGCCACGCTTCAGACCAGATCACAGTCTAAAAAGGAGGAGGATAATCTGATAAATACCCCTCCAGATGAGATGAGGAAGGCGCAGGCTAAGGATAAGACCCTCAAGCCTTGTTTTAAGAAATTGTCAAAATGTCATACACCTCCAGGCAAAGGAGTCTTCTATATGAAGAACACCCTGATATATAGGAAGGCTGGAACTTGATCCAATTGTCAAGGACAGCTGGTACTTCCTAAAAGGTATAGGGCAGAGTTAATAAGGAGCTTACATGTTGGGAAAGATGGGGACCATGAGAAAATAGGTACCATCATCCAAAAGATTGCTCAAAATTATTATTGGCCCGAGGAAATTATTGACATTGAGAATTTTGTAGAAGCATGTGGCATTTTACATGAGGGAACACCCACAAGTGGGAAAATTGATCAGGACCTAGACACGCCACGGGGCAAACGTAGGCCTGAAAATGGAAAGAAAAATAAAATTAATAATGTAGACAAAGTGGAATGGGAGCCCCCTTTTCACAGTCAGTCTTCACTTGGATGTTTTACAATGGCCACAATGCAACGAGTACAAAGAAATGTTTTACCCTAGGATAAACCGACAATCCCTCGGTCGGAATCATGTGAATTGGGTGAAAATAAAAGAGAGAGAAGATCTCTCACAAGGAATTTAAAGTGGGGAGAAAACCCCAAGAGAAAAATTGGTAGCGGTCGATTTGTGAATGATGACAAGAGGAAGAAATGTCCTCAAAACAAGGCTTCCAATATTATGAAAACTATGTCAGAAAAATTAAAAGTCTATATGTAACCTTGTTAAGGACATGGACCGATGAAAAGGCAGAAGAAAATATTACCTCATCATATCAATATGTGAACGAGCTGACCACTCGTCTTAAAACTGGCTGGAAACTTGCCAATGAAAATTTGAGACAAGCCAGGAAAAAGCACGCTGCCTATTACAATAAGAAAGCGAAAGATCGAGAATTAGCTGTGGGAGAGAAGGTGCTCCTTCTACTGCCCGGCAGCCAGAATAAATTGCAAATTGGATGGCAAGGTCCATATACAGTTCCAGAGAAGGTGTCTAGAACAAATTATAAGATAGATAAGAAAGGGAAAGAGAAAATCTATCATGTGAATCTCCTGAAGAAATATCTGGACAGAGAAAACCAGGAAGAGACACACCTACTGACCTTGTCTGTTGCAATGGAGATGAAAAAGGAACCACTCACTTCTCATGAATATCCTTTACATCCCTGTGAAACCAGAGGGAGAGAGTTCAACAGGTTCTGAATAATCATACAGATGTGTTAACGGACCGTCCGGGGCATACAAATTTATTGGAGTATGATATGAAACTCATAGACCCAACACCAATCTGTATGAAAGCCTATTCGATTCCGTTCGCTAAGGAAAAAGCTTTAAGGGAGGAGATAGATTATCTGTTGATAAAAGGGATTATCTCGCACAGTGAATCTTCCTACAGCTCCAGTGTGGTTCTGTTAAGAAAACCCTCTGGAGAACACCGGCTGTGTATAGATTACAGGAAACTGAATGCTGTCACAGAAGGTCAGGTGGATCCATTACCTGATACAAATCAGCTGTTTGCCAGGCTGAATAGAGCTAAATATTTCTCTAAAGTGGATCTGAGTAAAGGCTACTATCAGATTCCAGTAAAGCCGGAAGTCAAACCTTATTTAGCCTTTAGCACCTCGGAAGGATATTATGAATTTAATATGCTGCCATTCGGGCTGAAAAATGCACCGAGTGTGTTTTCGAGGATGATGAGAAAGTTACTGGATCCCCTGAAGAATCCAATCATCACCAACGTCATGGATGATATTCTCATAGCAACAGAAACATTTGAGGAACACATTAACTCTCTAAATATGTTGTTTGATCGACTGAGAGAGACAAATTTGACAGCTAGACCGACGAAATGCTGTGTTGGATGTAAAGAGCTAGAATTCTTGGGACACACAGTGCATCAGGGAAACATGACCCCTGACCCCAAGAACCTGGAGAAGTTAAAAAAGGCACCAAGACCACAAACAAAAAAAGATGTGAGATCTTTTGTCTCATTATGTGGTTTCTACCAAAAGTATATTAAAAACTTTAACTCCATATGTGCTCCATTGACTGATTTAACGTGCAAAGGAAATCCTGATAGAATTATTTGGACAGCGCAGTGTGAATTAGCATACCAAGAATTGAAAGAAAAGCTCACAAGCAGGCCTATTTTGAAATTACCTGACTTGAGTCAAGAATTCATAGTGAGAACGGATACTAGTAATATCGGTTTGGGGGCAGCTCTATTACAACGGTCAAATTCACTTGATGGGGAATTAACCCCAGTAGCTTATGCTAGCCGTAAGTTGAACACAGAAGAACAAAAATATTCAACAAGTGAAAAAGAATGTCTGGCAGTCATATGGGCTATAAAAAAGTTCCAGATTTATCTTTATGGAAAATCATTTAAGATTCAGACAGATCATAAACCACTCGTGTGTCTGTCACAAGCAAGGCATGAAAATGCTAGATTATTACGCTGGTCTTTGCTCTTACAGCCATTCCAGTTTACCATAGAGTACATTCCCGGAAAAACCAATGTCGGCGCTGATTTTTTAAGCAGACATCCGTATGACGAACATCAGAGTAGTCACCAGGCATAGATAGTAAATTCATCTATGTGTATTTAGAAGTAGGAACTGACATATGATCGTCTGTTCTAAAGCGGGGAGATGTGTAGTGATTTCTAAATACAATATCTAAATTAATATATAACAGTATAGGGCATAAAGGCAAAGATAAGAAAGTACAAAAGAGTTTTCTGCTAGAACGGTTGGTGTCGCCTACGCCTTCAGATTATTATTTGCTAACGAATAGCCGAACAAAACGGTACCCAATTTTTCAAATTCGTCCTTGACATAAACAACCACTTTTCCTAGTTCTAAAAAAATATTTGCCTAAAATGCATTGTGGAACGAGGAGGGGCAAGGATAGATGAAAATGCTAATTCGTTTCGCATTGATTTTAAACTAAAAGCCAACAATAGCACAGGGGCAAGCCTTGCCATAGGGGTTTCCCCAATACGATGAAAAAGTTAGAAATGTATACACTACGGTCATGGAAACATGTTTAGCTCTTATTGTGAATGACCTAAGCTCTCGTATTTAGCTTGATATTACATGGAACAAGAGTGAACGAGAGGTAGTTTAAAAATAAATAACTAACATAGAAAAAAAGATAGAATTTTGAACCAACCCACATAGCCCCTTAAAAATCGTAGATTCGTGTACCTGAAGACTTGCTGACCAAGAATATGTTATTAGTTATATAAATAGTCCCTTAACTAATCCACTATTGATAAAACCTTACATAGAGATCAGAGATACTGTCAGGTCAAGTCATATCTGCTTAGATTGGATCGCATATTTTTGGGGAAAAAAGTAGGTGACAGATAGGCTAGGATGGTACAGTGAATCTGATTGGGTGACATTTGAAGTGAGACGAAATATTATTGGCTGACCTTTGAATAAACATAAATAGCCTAGTAACGTAGAAAAGTTTGAATGATATTTTTTGAAAGACTGTTTACCCTTGTAAAATTAAAAGTGATTGGCCAACTGAATCGATATTGTCAGAATAAGCGTTAGGGGGGACGCCATTACTAGAAAAGTTTCAACAGTGATAGATGAGATCAGGCTGTGCTTTTAAATACATTTCTGGGCAGCCTGGACAACAAAACAGATCGAAACTGTGTCAGTCATCGTCTGTGTGTATTTCATTGAACAAAATTGTGGTAAGATTGACATTTATTAATCTGTATTTTATATAAAAATTGAATGTGAAATAATAATATATGTCTGGACATGAGTGGGTCTATAGCGAACATGAGACAAAGCCTAAAGATTGATCCACCATGTGATAGACTGTCAGAGAGGTGTAAAAATACAAGAATATGTATGATTGTCATAAAGAAGCATAAAACCTATCCTATTATATGGAAGAGATTACAGCTGGAATTGCAGTGGCGTTGTAACTATTAGGGGAGAGGAATACTGGTGTACATTGTCACATCAAAAGAAAATGGTGGCTTAGGTTTGTATAAGGATATGATCTTTTTTGTTTGTTTGTAATGTACATGTCCTTAACTGTGGACTATTGGTGTATGCTAGATATTACGAAGGATGCATACCTTCACATTTCAGAGGTCCTGGGTACTGACGTTAATGTGGTACCAAACGCTTGAAAACTGATTGATTCAGGACTCTGCCGGTTTACTGCGAGCCCATGCTAGTGGCCATTGCCAATCAAACAGGGAACAGATTGTCAAGCGAGCAGAGGAAAGGTTCAACCTATATTCTACTGCAAAGATAAGTTCTCGTTCGGCACCTGAAAGCTCAACTACAGAACTTTATAAGAAGAAATATAAAAAGTGACAGTGAATAAAATTGGGACAAATATTAATAGTTCCACAAGTGACAAAATAGAAACAAAAAATACTAAAAGGATATGATTTCAAACAACAACCTAGTGGTACTACCAGTATTTCCTTAAAGTAGGAGAACACTACAGACGTATATGAGAATAATATTTTTATGTATGGACAGAGGATCTATTGTGCTATTTGACTGATGTAATTGATTATTTTGATTTCACTTTTAAATTGTCAATCCTGATTCCAAATAAATTATAATCAGGATAATAAAATTGCAAAAATTATCTTTACACAAAATTAAACCACAGTCTTAAATAAGATAGCCTTTTAGAGTGTCGTTTGTATGTTATTGTGGTAGTACTGTGTGCTGTTGTGAATAATAAACTATTTGTTTGTATGTTTGTTGATTTTTGTACATTACACTCTACATTCATAACCCTAGACACAACACGAAGTCATTTAATACTAATAATATAAATACATTTTGATTGAGATAAAAAAAGGTGGTAGCTGAAAGGTACCCTGAAAAGTTCACAATACTATTGGGTAAATTCAGGGACCTTCATAGCTAATCTCATTTATTAACATATTAATACCTAACAACAAATTCATAACATCAAATCCACCACAATCTTCTACATTTTCTGGAAAGCAGCAGCCAAAGAAAGAAGACAGAACATTTTGGGGTTAGCAAGACCACAGTTAGCAACATCCAAAAACGTAAACATGAGTACTTGGAGAGATGTGGTAAGGAAAGCGGAGATCTACAGCGGAAAAGGAGGAAAACTCCCCTAGATGAAGTCAATGAAGCCACATTAAACTGGTTCAAACAAATGAGGGCAGTTAACGCCCGAATCTCCGGGCCGATGATTCAAGAAGTTGCTAAAAAATTTGCAAGGGAATTCGGGGTGGCAGAAGATTTCCAAGCATCAAGTGGTTGGCTCGAGAAATTTAAACTGCGACACGCGATCTCCCAGAAAGTGTTGTGTGGTGAATCCAATGAAGTTCCAGTAGAAGCTGTGGAAGAGTTCATCAAAAAGTTTCCTTACTTCGCCAGAGGCTTCAAAGACGACGACATCTTTAATGCTGACGAGTGCGGACTCTTTTTCAAGGCGATGCCTGACTGGAGCCTCGCCATAAAGGGTGACAAATGTAAGCGCGGAAAACTTTCCAAAGAACGTTTCAGTTATGCTTTGCGCTAGCTCAACCGGAGAGAAACTAAAGCCCTTGGTGATTGGTAAATCGGCAAAGCCACGCGCATTCAAGAACCTGAAGCCCGAAGACCTCCCCGTCACTTGGAGATCAAACAAATCCGCATGGATGACTGGCGCCCTATTTGAGGAGTGGGTAAGGGGCATCGACCGAGAAATGAAGAAGAAGAAACAGTCTATTTTACTGAAAGTAGACAACTGTCCTGGCCACCCACAAGTGGAACATCTCACAAACGTGACACTGAAATTTCTGCCTCCACACGACCTCAAAACCCAACCTCTTGACCAAGGCATCATCAAAACATTTAAAATGCACTACCGGGCCCAGCTCCTGTAGTGGGTCATTACTAAAACACAGATCTCCGCCTGTGGAAGCAACTTCATCTGCTGCACCAGTTAACGCTCTGGATGCTGTCCTCTGGATCAGTTCTGCTTGGAATAAAGTTCAGCCGGAAACGATACAAAAGTGTTTCAAGAAACGTGGATTTGTCACAACCCAAGAGCATGACGTTTTAGCCCCATCGGACAGTCCATCGCCAATGGCAGAATTCGAAGGAGTAGATTTTGAAGGTTTTGTTGCAATGGATGATGAGGTGGCAACCTGTAATGAACCTGACCCAGAAGGAATTTTCCAAGCGATATTGACCGAAGTACAGACAAGCATAACAGTGCATGAAGCAGCTGGTGAAGTTGAAGAAGCAAGTGACGATGACACAGAAATTGCAGAGACTCCAAAAGAAGAGGCTGTCAGGCATCTGATAATGCAGTTGAAGTCATTTGCTGTGGAAAAATGCCCAGGTATGTTGAGTGTAGCCAGAGTTGAGAGTTCTTTCTCCACTTATGTTTGTAATAAGAATAAGACAGACCAAGATTGACTCCTTTTTTCAGAAAGAATGATTAAACCATGATAAAACAGATGTTGCTGATTTGATTTGATGTTGTGATTATGTATGACTTCGTATGATACTGTATTCTCCAATATAAGCTGTTTAAGGAAGTAAAGTATCAGAACAATAGGCTTCGTTCCGTATGTTGACCACCTCCGTATGTTGACCGGTTTGCTACAGTTCCTTGGGTGGTCAACTTATAACTGTATGTGTATATATATATATATATATATATATATATATATATATATATATATATATATATATATATATATATATTGATTGAAGCACATTAAAAACGCACCACTATTATATATACTGATGCCGAGAAGCTGAAGTTAGAAAAAGGTGTGGGAATGGATTTTCCCCGTGTTTGTCAAGAGATAGAGAGCGAATGGCTGCTGGAATGGAAAGTGCATGATTCAACCCACGGGTTTGTGTACAGACTACATGAGAACAATGAAAGTTACACGTGCAACACGATTCCCAACAGCTATGACCCTGAAAATGTGTACACGTTGTGGCAGTATACTCGGTATAAAAAGGTCGTTGAGACAAAACACCCAGTACATGTGCTTGAAATGCCACGACTATCTGAACACGACCGCCAACGAGCCCTTGGTATGTTGGAGACCGGAATGAGCTCGCGGGCCATTGCCAGAAGGATGAATTGCCACCACAGCACTATTGTACGTCTCAATGAACGTTACGGAACCACTGGCAGTGCCCGGGATAGTCTTCGGAGTGGCCAACCAAGAGTTACTACCCCTGCGCAAGATCATCATATTGTGCTGAGTCACCTAAGGAATCGTTCTCTCCCGGCAAGTCAAACAGCAAGAGCAAAAGTGGGTAGACGTGGGCAAGTCTCTTGAATGACAGTCATACGACGACTCAGAGATACAGGCCTTACTGCAAGACGACCTTATGTTGGGCCAAACTTGACTCACAGACATCGTCAGCAGCGCCTACAATGGGCAGAGCAACATGTCAGATTCGACTAGACTGCAGTGGAATGCTGTTCTATTCACAGACGAGAGCAGATTCAACATATCCTTTGCTGATGGACGTATGCGGATTTGGCGACGGTGTGGAGAGCGCTTTGCAGATTGCTGTGTTCGTCAGCACAACCGATTTGGAGGTGGCAGTATTCACATTTGGGGAGGATTCAGTTTTCACCATCGCTTGCCTCTTCACGTCTTCCGTCGAAATGTTAATGCTGTGACATATCGAGATGAGGTTCTGGATGCATTGGTTGCTCCTGCGTTCACAAATTATCCAGACTTGCAGCTTCTCCAGCAGGATAACGCACGTGCGCACACCGCATGCATTACGCAGCAATATCTACAGCAGCAGAACATTGTGACGATTGATTGGCCTGCCCTATCACCAGACATGTCCCCTATAGAACATATGTGGGACGAGCTTGGACGCAGAGTCTACAGGCAAGGTTCTCCAGCTAATCTGCAACAGCTCGAAGCTGCTCTTACACGTGAATGGGACTTAATGCCCCGGAATTTCCTTCAGAGACTTGTGCGTTCCATGTGGAGCCGCTGCCAAGCTTGTTTGCAAGCACACACGGTGGACATACCAGATACTGAGGATAGTGTGAATGAATTTTTTCATTGGTTGCATTTTTGGTTTTCTCCCTTACCTGCACAGAATGCAATGAATTTCATAACAATCAAATGTACAAATTAATGACCAGCATGGATTCATAGGAAAATGAATAAAGATTCCAAATATGTAAACTTGTAAACACTTATATTTACATGTCACACTCTGTTCCTGGATTATACAGGTGGTGCGTTTTTAATGTGCTTCAGTATATATATATATATATATATATATATATATATATATATATATATATATATATATATATAGTATATATGTATTAATATATATATTTTTAATAAAATGCTATATATATACACTGAAGCATATAGTTATATATATATATATATATATAATATATATATATATATATATATATATATAAATATATATATATATATATATATATATATATAATATATATATAAATATATATATATATATATATATATATATATATATATATATATATATATATATATATATATATATATATATATATATATATATATATATACAGTATATGTATGTGATTTGTAGGAAGCTGACATTCATGACTTGCATTCACGTGCTCACTCCAATTACTGGAGTCATTCTCAACCTGTTTTATCCTGGAGGTACCCCATAGAAATTTTTCATCAAAAGAAAAAGTGAAGTGTAGTCATGAACATTTTTACAGGCCAGAGAAACGTTGATAGCAAGTAACATAGTTCAATGAGGAGAAAAAATTTAGACAGAAAACAATAAGAAATTGCAAATATTCATAATAGCACCAAATAGCATACGTAAAGAATAGAACACCTTTAAGAGAACAATGCTTGACAGTTTAATTAGCAAATGTGAGACTAGAAATATAAGACACGATCAAAGAAACAGTACTGCGCAGTGGAACAAAGAAGTGAATGGAGTGATTTAAAAGTTAAGGAATCTTGATGAAATCTGGATACAATCAAACATAGGAGGAACTTTCCGTTCGACACTGCTGTGTAATAAGGGTTTTAAGGACACTGGTGTGACAAAACGGTTTGGGCATGCACTTTGGCACCCTTCTCTCCCTATTTCATCGACCTATTATTGGGTGCACTTTTCATGACTGTCGTTCTTTCCGGCAGTATCACTTCATTTCTTCATTCATCGTCCTGTTATTCGACATATTTTATGCTCTACATTTTGTCTCGCCGCTCCCAGACTTGGTTACGTTTTACCAGGTGAACTGTATTATTATCGAGTGTCGTAAATTTTGAGAAGATAGGGCTGAGATATTTATGGCCCCGTACGAGCAGAGGTGATAGTGATAGCTATGTGAGAGGAAGGTGTAAGAAATAGTTTCTGTTTCACTAGGGTGGTGATAGTGTAAGAGAAAGAACAGTCTTCGATTGAGTAATTACTCTAATCCAGCTCATCTTTTACGACTCTATTTAAATTCAGACGCACGTTCTCACTTGGTACAGATTCAAATTACACTACACTCACGTACACACAATTTTGTGACAGAAATACGTACAGACGTGAAAACAGATAAGCTATGGATCACATATAAGGGCCGGGGTTTGAACAACACTATAGCTTAAGGTTTATTATGTTTATTCTCACTAGAAAATATCACAACATCAAGAAAATCATTTACATCAATGAATTATAGTTTACAGACAAGGAATGAAAAATATAATCTAAAAGGCCCTCCCTCTTGTATAGGGAAACTAGGAAGATCCCAACAGAGGTAATTAACCCAAAAGATCAAAATAATTAACACTGGGAGGAAGGGGGGAGGGGGGGGGGGTAGGGAATAGTCAGGACGGGTAAAGACTAAGTCCTTAATTTAACCTATCCCGTGAACACTCAGATTAGTGAGAGTTCAAAAGAAGACTGGTATGTTATTGGTAACAAAAAAAAAAGTTTCTTTCTTTCCGTTCACTCACTACACTCATACAGTGGCCTACTTTCAGATTTGCTTACCCAGATGTTGACGCTGCATACATTCCATGGAATTAAACACTAACAGGTATTAAGACTATTCAGTCGTATTCGTTGTCAATTGCTGCCCCAGACTATCCGGTTTGCTGACTGCTATTTTTCGGGAGTCGCTGAAATTGATGCGTTAGTTTTATCCTGGATATTCCTCTTTTCACTGCAGGTATTAGTTTGGGATAAGTTTATCTAGGTGGTGGCACTGTCCTGGGAATTAATATGTTAATATATTGTTCCAGTGCGGTCTAGCCTCAGGTGGCTGTGACACTCTGTGACGTGATGGGGAAAACGTTAAATGATAATAATCGGCTGTTCGTGTAGGTGATGGCCGAGTGTGAACAGTGAGTTCTCGTGAATATCATATGGAAAAATCTCCTGCCATGGGTCAGATATCAATGTGAGCAACCCTGAGCCCATATCAGTAAGGAATCAGCAATTGGTACAGACAGATACCTTCACATACCTAGGAAGCATAGTAACACCAGATGGCGGGGCAGGCAAAGACATCAACATGAAAATGAATAAGGCAAGAACAGCCTTCTTTAGCCTAAACAACATCTGGAAGTCCTCCCAATACAGCACTAGCTCAAAATTAAGATTATATCAGAGCTGTGTGCTTTCTGTGCTTCTCTATGGTGCGGAATGCTGGAGAGTTACAGAGAAGGAAATGTCGAAATTGTCCTCTTTTCACACAACATGCCTAAGAAAAATTCACCGAATCTTTTGGCCGAATACCATCACTAACCAAGATCTGCTTACTCGTAGCAAGCAAGAGGACATGCACACCATCATAGCTGGCAGACGCTGGAGCTGGGTTGGTCATGTCCTCAGAAGAGACCCCGATGCCATCACAAGAACAGCTATGCTTTGGACCCCTGAAGGAAAACGAAAGAGAGGCCGACCAGAAACAACCTGGCGGAGGACTGTGGAGGCTGAGATGCAAAGAATGAACCAGAGTTGGGGCACTGTACGAAGGATGGCCACCGACCGAGCAAAGTGGAATCAATTTGTTGTTGCCCTACAAGACGCCACTAGGCGTGATGGCCACTGACTGCTTTGACGGTCGGCGGCTAAGGATCAAAGAAGAAGAAGATGGGTCAGATAAAAGAGTACAAAGTGTCTGCCTCAGCAGACTGATAATAGATTTATATATGAAAATGTTGTATTCTGGGAATGTTCCGTTCCCGATAAAATTTTTAATTATTGTGTTTTTCTTAATTTGACCTCTTGTCATAAATGGAGAAGATGGACCTCACAGGGGTCACAACATGAAGATGGTTACAACAATAATCTCTGAATGCTGCTAGTAACATCAGACCGTAAAATCGCTGGATCGCAAGGTTATGATCGGCCCGGATTATATTGGAAGAAATTACAAACGTTTTAACAATATTATCAATATCCTAATCTAACACACGTTTAGGTATGACCGGTTACGCACTCCGTTATTAAATTAAATTTAAAACCCACAAGTGTCTAGCTAATCTCATCGCTTTTAACACGAGATATGAACACTAGTTACTGAAAGTTTACACATGATGAAATAGAAATAAATTGCGTTCTCTTAATTATCCACCGCCTAGCGTCTATTAATTAATTTAAAGCATCTCTTACTTGGGAAATAGCGAGTAATTAAATTTACGTTTACAGCGGGTAAAATTTGCTATGCGTTATTTAAATAACACAGAAAAGAACCCAGTGAAATATAATGGAAACACTTTAACAATTAAATCACTCAAATTCTAATATGTATATATATATATATATATATATATATATATATATATATATATATATATATATATATATATATATATATAACCGCAGCACAGAAAAAATGAATTTATCTCCACGTATATAAGTGTTTCCAAATTGTAGTATGGCTCTTATAATGCGAGCTAAGTGATAAGGTGTTTTTTTTTCGTTGTGATGTTACTGCTTTCATCAGGTTATACTGGACACTTAAATGAATGGTCAACTCGTTCCGACACAGTGCTGACATCGAGTGAGAATGTAGATGTAAAGGACGCGAATGTGTGTACAGTTCTGTTGAGTTGACAAGTCACTCACTCAATGATAGTTAGAAGTCAATAAAGGGTAGACTGCTGATGACGCTTCTTACATTTAATAATGGACGTACATTTCGACATCACGATTACAGTCACTTGAACAGGTTGGCAAAAAATCATCGTATACTTGGAAAATGGGTGACAATATCAGATGTACATTTATGTGGCATGTAAATATAATGGAACGATAGTAGGCAAGCACTCAATATTCTGGTTGTCTATCGTCTCATGCTTCAACTGACTAATCGCGTCAGTTAAGGTGGATACATAACCATCAACAATGGTTCATTGTCAGAAACTTCTCCTGGCTAAGTTTCTCAAGCCGTAAATTCATCAAATGTTTATAGCAACAATGTTAAACCACAGTAGTGGGTTTTCATAATATATAGATCTCTGTACCATCATCAGATAATAGGACCTTTTCTGTTCTCCGACGATGATCCGCTTACAAATGGCGGGAACTCCACAAAATGGCTCTCCTCCGTGAGCTTCGCTCACCCAGGATGAAAAATTATGAAGCAGAATTAATTCGTTATTCATCCATAAATGACCTCATTGGGCTTCTATACATTTCTGCTATCAATAAAGCTGGTTACATCAAATAATCTAGTGCTGCTAGATAACACGTCATCTTCATCTGTAGTCAACAATCCTAGATGTACGATAATACGTCTCCCATCTAGGCTTAGCAAAAAAGTTCAGCAAAAAGGTTTTGGTTTTACCTGGCTTTAGGAAAACACACACAAGCGAATAACGCACGCCATTCCTTGGCGTTAATAATCACCATTAGGAGAATCTCTGATACTACAGTCATACAGAGAAACAATCTCCTTCCTAGAATAAATCACAGAGATCAATCTTCAGGCATTCTAATCGACCAGCCCATAGTAGCGACGACATGACAGCAGCTTCTCTCTCGACACCCCAAATCGACGCATGTGCAGAACTGCCTTTGACCCCCGAGTTCAGCTCAAAAAATAGACCGACATAGAAATACAAAGATACAAAGATATAAGACCGAATCACCTTAAATAGTCATAGAATAAATATAAATTCGGGCCATAAACATATTAAGCAAGACCAATCTGTATCTGGCCATACCAGACGCAAAATGACGTAAATCTAGTATTCATACGCCAGATTGTGACACAAGAAAAGATAACCCATATAACCGAATATAACATCGATCAATCAGGGTTCTGTCCCTTAGACTAATAATCATTGATTCACAAATAAAATACTTTTCATCAGACAACTAGTTATACTTTACATTTGTATGCCTACCAACAGTAATCTGTGCGTCACAGACTACCACACAAAAGAATCTATGCGCAACAGACTACCACACCCCCCAGGAAAAAAAATGAAATCATTTTTTTTTCATCTGAGAGCAACATACAATAGGCTCACGACACACGTCATCTTCATCTGTAGTCAACAATCCTAGATGTACGATAATACGTCTCCCATCTAGGCATAGCAAAAAAGTTCAGCAAAAAGGTTTTGGTTTTACCTGGCTTTAGGAAAACACACACAAGCGAATAACGCACGCCATTCCTTGGCGCTAATAATCAATATTAGGAGAATCTCTGATACTACAGTCATACAGAGAAACAATCTCCTTCCTAGAATAAATCGCAGAGATCAATCTTCAGGCATTCTAATCGACCAGCCCATAGTAGCGATGACATGACAGCAGCTTCTCTCTCGACACCCCAAATCGACGCATGTGCAGAACTGCCTTTGACCCGCGAGTTCAGCTCAAAAAATAGACCGACATAGAAATACAAAGATACAAAGATATAAGACCGAATCACCTTAAATAGTCAAGGAATAAATATAAATTTGGGCTATAAACATATTAAGCAAGACCAATCTGTATCTGGCCATACCAGACGCAAAATGACGTAAATCTTGTATTCATACGCCAGATTGTGACACAAGAAAAGATAACCCATATAACCGAATATAACATCGATCAATCAGGGTTCTGTCCCTTAGACTAAGAATCATTGATTCTTAAATAAAATACTTTTCATCAGACAACTAGTTATACTTTACATTTGTATGCCTACCAACAGTAATCTGTGCGTCACAGACTACCACACAAAAGAATCTGTGCGCAACACTAGGTACTTTCTTCAAAATCTCTGGCGCTACTGATAACTGAATTTTTAGAGATGGGATATATATATATATATATATATATATATATATATATATATATATATATATATATATATATATATATATATATATATATATATATATATGAAATGGGTAAAAAAATCGTTACCTAGTGCGAGATTACGCACCTCTGCCGTATTTTGGGGCAAATCTGCGGTCGATTCCTGAATGAAAGCTTATTTTCACGCTTTCGCCGACCGCATATTCGTTTCGCTAGCGAGCGGGCGCCTTTTAGGTCCCTTCTCTTGGTGAGCAAATACGTGATGACGTAATCTGACAGCAGGTAGACCCATTTGCCCTTCCCCTTTTAAAGGAAAGACAGTTAGAGATATGAATAGCTGTATTAATAGTGCTTGAAACAAAGACAGGTAGGCGTGGCTAAACTAGGAATCAGACAGATGGCGAAAGGCATGGCTTTTTGCGCGATACCCTGTGCATGCTAATTAGAGAAGCGGGTGGGAAACCACGTTGAGCAATTTGATTGAAAAAGAGTGAGGGGTGCCGGTGAGAGTAAAGTGGACCGATCAAGGTGCTCGATTTTTATCTGTCCCATCGAGGTTAATTAGACAGGTCAGCGAATAATACGTTTATCACCTTATCCACCTTTGTTAGAGACACTCTTTATTGACGCAAGCTGGCCGCGCACGATCGATGAAAAGAGAACCATATTGTCTGTCTGAGAGATCCGTCTGAGGGGATCTACGCCAACAAAGGGGATAATTAGATAATCGCTTCCGCTGGTCCGTCTTGGTATCAATATTACCGATAGCCTTTCTGGGGAGATTATGTTGGGGCAGGAATGAGTTCGCAGAGTTGTTTGTGAGTTTGCATAAAGATACAAGTGGAAGTATTACAGCCTTATTAGAAAGAGGTCACTCGTTGGAATGTTAAAATGCAATATTTTAATACACGCGGGCTATATTATGATTTAACACCCCGACACATATAGTCTAAAGAGGTTACCATTGGCTTAATTTGAGAGCCGGAGTAGACTTCGACTTCCATTGGCAAATTCGTCGGTACAATCTGTGAATTGAACTGAGAATTTGAAATATAATCTAGCGAAATCGGAGTCACAAATCAGACTGCATCGCAATGTCAAGCTAGCAATTCACCAGAGCCAAAGAAGGATCGTACTAAGAATTCCAAAATTATAAGTGACAGAACGAAGTATTTGGGCAACTTAGAAACTTAAAAAGTAAACACGCATTTTTTAAAATGGCTTCCCATGAGGTTCTGTTAAGGGAGAATACAATCAGAATTAAGTATAAATGTCATCCTTGAGGTTCCGTTAGGGAAATCCAATTAAGTTTAGTTTAATTTCTTATCTTAACCCACCCCCAAGGTAAGGAATCATATTCCATTACCATATAAGGTCTTGCCACTTCCGTGTGACTTGTCACGTTTACCAAAATCACTTCATACCCGATCTATCCTAATTATTACTTCGGGTAAATCTCTACTAAGGTGTTACTTTCTTCTGATCTTGTTTATTACAACAAAGTCATCGGAAGTGTTATACCAATTCCTCGTAGTCTACTCCTTTCCAGCTGGTCATGTCTGGATATGGCACAAGCCATGTTTGCAGAATTAACACATTATCTTTAAATGTCATATGTTGTCCAAATTGGAAACCGAGACAACGTTGTTGTGAGCAATTTTCTGCGAGTCATGTCCACGAATCAGACATTCGTTATCTTTATTCATCGACAAAAATTTCGGTTTGTCACCATTGGCCGGCCGATGAAACACTAGTCCGTCTGGCTTAAATAATACGGATGTCGCCAAATGTAGACTTAATCCGTTTAGTGCTGGCGATTAACCAAAAAAAAAAAAAAACGGACGAAAACATGACGCATTTCGTCACCATATATTAGTAGCTACAAAAAAGTGGGTCAGGTCAAACGGTTAGGTCCGCCGGATGTAAAGATGGTAGCAACTAAAACCAACAAGGTATAAATACACACAATCTCATACATTTGGTTTGAGTATTTTCTTATAAAAGAGTTGCTTTGCTTGGGCTAATTGTGTCACAGGTAAATGACAGTTTGAGCTTCCTTGTTGTGTCATTCACTCTCTGTTGATAACCCTGCGAGCCACGACAGTTATTAGCCACTCATATTAGATAGCAGATTAAATCTTAATCATTAACTTCAAAAGGCTTTATTCTCGACTAGAAACATTTACGTGCTGTAAGCATTGTTCCCGACTCGAGTTAAACGTCGTTCAATCCTGACCATTCATTAAAAAAAAAAATAATTTCATCGTTTGTTTAGCAAACATTAGAGAACTTTTTGTGCTTCTCTATGGTGCGGAATGCTGGAGAGAAACAGAAGGAAATGTTGAAATTGTCCTCTTTCCACACGATCTGCTTAAGGCACATGCTCTGAATCTTTTGACTGAATACCATCACCAATCAAGAACTGCTTACTCGGAGCAACCAAGAGGACATGCACACCATCATAGCTGGCAGACGCTAGAGTTGGGCTGACCACGTCCTCAGAAGGGACCCTGATGCCATCACAAGAACAGCTATGCTATGGACCCCTGAAGGAGAGCGAAAGAGAGGCCAAACAAAAACAACTTGGCGGAGAACTGTGGAAGCTGAGATGAAAAGAATGAACCAGATCTGGGGCAATGCACGAAGGATGGCCACCGACCGAGCAAAGCAAAAGCAGATTATTGCTGCTCTACAAAACGCCACCAGGAGTGATGGCCACTAACTGCTTCGAAAGTCAGCGGCTATGGATCAAATAAGAAGAAGAAGATGACGTCTTAATTTTAGGAATAAACTTTTATTAAAAAATTCTTTCTTTTTTTCTCGCCCGCTTTTGGCGTTCTCTCTGACCCTTATGGCCAAGACGGTTGCACTTCTCTAAGGGAACGCCCTGCGTAGGCCTTTAATCAGACGACTGTAGCAAATGTTTCTGACGTCTGCTTACAATAGGCGACGGATCGTCTGCTAAAACTGACGGATTTGAAGACGAACATATTTCTTGAGGCAAAGTATACTGTATTTCTACATTGCCAATAATACGATCTGCACGTCAGACATATGAAATGTCGTGCCATTATTATGTTTCTTTTTGTTGAGATACGTGATCTTGTTTCTATTGTTAGGTTAGGAAAAATATAATATTTACATCGTTTTATGAACGTTGATAACATCAAGAGATAGATAGGACAGAGTCTATCAGAGTGTACCATCCAGAGACAGAAGACGTTGGAGATGAATTGTCGCCGACTTTGGACGTGAAGATGGCAGCTGATGATGATGAACGCTATCACAGAATATGCGTTTTGTGAATGAAATAATAAGAGTATATTTTAGAAACGGCATGTTTCAGAGGAATTTTATTTACAGTTTTATTTCACATAATTGTTTCCTGGTTGAATTATTTAGTTTTTGTTTCATTTCCACATCTCATCAAACTAATGACATTTATGCTGTCATGTTAGTTAAGATTATTTGATTTAGGATGACAGTATGCATAATGCCCCTGTCACTAATGCTTCTCATCATCATTATCATTATTATCATCATCATCACCACCGCCATCATCATCACCACCACCATCATCATCATCACCACCCCCATTATCATCATCATCATCATAACCACCATCACTATCATCATCATGATCAACATCATCCTCACCATCATTATCACCACCACCCCCAATATCACCATCATCATCTTCACCACCATCATCAACATGATCATCATCATCCTCATCATCATCATCGCCACCACTATCATCATCATCATCTCACCTCATTATCATCATCATCACCACCCCCGTTATCATCATCATCATCACCATCATCACCAGCACCATCATCATCAACATCATCATCATGACCACCCTCATTGTCATCATCACCACCATCATCATCATCATCACCATGAACAATATCCCTATCATGATCATCCTCACCATCATTATCATCATTACCATCATCATCATCCTCATATTCAATCTCACCATCACCGTTTAGTTACATAACGACCATATGTCATCAACAAACGCAAGTCAAAATTTCTTATTCTTTATCATCCGTTCAAGGTCTTTCCTTATTTTCTTTATCTTTTGGTGACAGTCCCTCACTCCCATCAACATGTGTTTTCCTGTCTCCTTCCTTTCTTAACTTGGGGACTACCTTGTAATGCTATCAACAGGTTTCCTTAGTGTGTGTCCTACCCGTCACCAGAGTCATCTTCTTATCTCTTGTTCCACTGACACTTACCTTGTTCTTGTCATCAGTTGGACATTGGTGAGCTTGCTGTACTATTTGAACCCTTCTATTCTGCGAAGAAGCACCCATTTATGAAAGTTTGTAGCTTACTGGCTTATTTTAATTTCATATCAAGTTGCTGAGAATTATATCTGATAATTTGTAAAATAAATACAAGTACTGTATTACAATAATTTGAAATAAATACAGAAAAGAAAAGAAAAAAGAAAGAAAAGAAAGAAATAAAGACAAGAAAAGACAGAAATAAAGACAAGAAAGAAAGAAAACGCAAATGAAGGTCATGGAGAAACAAATTTAATCGAAATTCAACTAATTATAATATTAAGGAATATAATACTCATTATTACATTAATTGCCAGGTACTGGATCAGTTTTCTGTCTATTAAAATGAACTCAAGAACTCTCTCTTTCATGTCGAGCAAATAGTTTTGGCCTTTCTGTGTTGAAAGTCTGAAATCTGTTTAATTGCGGAAAAAATATGAAGGCTCAATATAGAAGTCGTAAATGGTTGTAGAACATGTAGTTGTCTGAAGTATGTGTAAGTCATGCATGATTGTTGAATATGAAACCTTAAATCTTTGGAAAAGTCATGCATGATTGCTGAAGTCACGTTTGATTACTGGATATGAAATCTGAATCTGTGGAAGTCACATTTGATAGTAGGATATCACATCTGAAGTCTGAGGAAGTCATGTTTGATTGTTTGATATAAAGTCTGAATTCTGAAGTCTATGGAAGTCATGCTTGACTCACGGCAAAGTTACCAGTCTCTGAGATCTAGCTCGAGTGTACTCAGCTGTAAATGTGTGCCTAACTCTGCTACTGAGTTGGAGAAGGCAAGGGCAGCGAGGAAGGGAACGGGTCATCTCACTTAAGCTGGACCTGGTAAAGTCTCTAACACGTCACTCCGCTACGGCTGTATCTGCTATAGGGATTACCTTTAACTTTTATCTATTATATCTAATAATATCGTTATCAATCAATGCGTTAACAATATTTATCTTTAACATCATCATCATAAACAGCAAGAGTTACATCAATACACCTACAATGAGATAACTTGACTTGCAAAAAACAAACTGTTACTAAGTTTGGGGTAAAAGATAGGAAAGTTATGTCAGACATTAGAACGCAGAAGCTCGACTGAACATGTAAGATTGACACAAACCTAATAACATGCCTTTATGTGTGTGTAATATTTATTTGAGCAGTGGAGGACCCTGTGTGCTGATGCTTCCACCATGGCACCCCTACGACCCATGACGGGTTACGGGTTGAGATGATGAGATGATGAATATTTATTTAGAAACCTACAAGAGCGTTTTGGGAAAATAAAAATCATTGGTCGGCAATAAGAAGGAATGCACACAAGTAAGCCAACGTTCTTGAACAATTTGAACACATGATGCTGTTCAGTGATAACGGTTTTTTTAACGTAACAAAAGGAGTTATTGTATCAGACTCACAATCCATGTTTAGGAAGGTCCAAAGTGGATGGTTCTGGCATGAATGGAAAACCACCATAGAAGACTCGAATCTTCAGGAACGTATGGATCTACTGTATTGGATATGGATACGGGAGAGAGACTGATGGCAATTAATGATCGCATGTTAGATAATGGCGCTGCAATTGATGAGTCGTGAAGGCTAAGACTGCTGGGATTTCCCATCAAACGTAAGACCAGCAGGGATAGACGAATGAGAGAATGCATCCGGCGTGTTTGCAACCAATGCGCAACAGGAACAATTAGCATTAATACCCTTCGACATATTCTGAAGAGACTGAGCACCTATGGGTTTGCCCGGAGTGCAGTACTTACTTAGTCGTTCCGCTTCTACCGTGAGGTGTAGAGATTTGGAAGAGAAAGCACCATACTATCCTATCGGCTGTCTTCCTCCAATTTAATCGTTGGTCCTTCAGAGATTGTTTAATGTTGTACTCTGGGTCGTCCAGGAGGTCTGGATCCCTGGCTCGTAGCCTCCCATACCTGCTGTGGCAGCCGATCTTCTCCCATTCTGCAGACATGGCCAGACCATCTTAGTTGACCAACAATAACAATAACAAAAGTAGTGCAGTCAAGACAGCGGACAAAAACTATTGGGAATCAGTCTTCGGAGGTCACACATTTATGCCTAAAATATAACACTGAAGATCATCTCAAGAATTTTGAGAATTAATTAAACGCAGACATCGCAGTCCCTAGGGTATTCTAAAACACGGGAGATGGATCCCGATGGCCCACCTTCTTGAAGAATGGAGCAGACGAGAATTTATCAATGTGACCTTCTGAGAAAGAAGAAAGGTCAGCAAAGTGAAAACAGTCAACAACAGTAAAGATAGCTATATCAACGCTCTAAATAGTCTGACCATCTAAAGCAAACTGTGTAAAAATAAAAAAAGTCAAGGTTTATAAGGATTTATCTTGATTAATGAAGTTGTCCGGCAATGGAACATGTTACGGCAGCATAAAAAGACATCATGCTGACATAAATAACAAAAAGCATGTATGTTCCCTCAGTGATGGTCCTCAGCTCCAATCAAATTAACGTACAGACTAAAGAATCCACGTCTAATCTTCTTCTTTGTCTAACGAGCCACATTCTTGTTCATATTTTAAAAATGCTCAGGTTACATTTTTTTTTAAAGTGCATTTTTTCGCTACTAATCCTTCAATTTGCTGATTTTTTTTTTTTTTTTAGATCTGAGACTAATTTGTCCTGGTCTTGTCCGTTCGGAAATTAATAAGAATTTTTGTGCAGTTTTAATATCAATAATTGTGTGTGTGTGAGTGAGTGTGTGTGTGAGTGAGTGAGTGTGTGTGTGTGTGCGTGCGTGTGTGTGTGTGTTAAGCTTAGTCTTACAACCGTAAAAGTGTAGCTGGGAATGATGATAGAAAGCTCTACCCAGAGCGTTAGAACAGGATATAATATGATCATCAGAAGATACCACCGTCAGAAAAGTGAGTGTTTCGGCATTTTAAAGGGGGACGGGCCCATACTGGTCAGGACTCTCAAGTGTCAGCCCCCTGTTGATTTTTTTCCGTCTGCGCTGGCAACTGAACCCGCTCAACCTTGGTGACATCTTATTTACTCCTGGTTTTATCCACTCTGCCAAATTGAAACAGTGTTAAGAGCAACAATGTTTAGGACATAGCAAGCTGCTTTTTGTTTTGTTTTGTTTACAAGTAGTAATAGTGTTACATGGAATAAAAAATATAACAAAAATATTTTAAACACACGCTTTTAATGCACTAAAAACCCAAAAATAATTTTTCAAGCAGTTTATAGCTTGCAGTCAAAAAATTTTACATCAAATTGACAAAAAGCGTGCGGCGCTTAAGCGCTTATCATATATTTTATCCATAAGTGTCTAATGAAGCATAAAGCAGAAGTTAATTTCATGCAGAATCAGCGCCCCACGCTTTTTGTCAATTTGATGTTACATTTTTTGACTGCTAGCTATAAACTCCATGAAAAATTATTGAGTTTTAGTGCATTAAAAGCGTGTGTTTAAAATGTGTTTTAAATTTATTTTCTTTTTTTCTTTTCAGTGTTAGAAAAATTATGACATACTAAAACATAAACAATATAAACTTATTGGAAATCTGGTCTAAAATTTCTTAAGCGATCCATTTCTTTTAGAGCGTCAATATTACATGGCTTTGTGCCTGTTAATTTGATGCAATCAATTTCTTCAATTTGAAGGTCATCTAGAGATCGAACTCGACTTTTCCTTGATTCGTAATTTTATAATTTGGATTGCTTCCCTTGATTTAGCTAGACACTTGTTTGAGTACTGCCCTGTTTTACGCATAGAAAAAAAAAATAAAGCACACCACGTACTCTTGAATTTTTAATTAACTTGATTATGGCCCCTGATTTGTTTACATTTCTTTACGAAAACTTTAATTACTCATAATGTCATAATTACAATATTAAATTATTAAAGAATTGACTGATTATTGTATTGTCATCGGGAATACACAACTATGCTAAGTTTCAGAGCTATTGGTCATCTGGAAGTGATTGAATAATCGATTGCAAGATTTGAAAGTGACATGAAAGTGACATACAAGCGAAGTTAAATAAAAGCGTGTAAAAAATAAATAATATTCTCACTTTTCTTAACACCGAAAGAAAGTGCTGGACAACCTTGCATTCACCAGGAACAAGCGATGTTTCATAATATTATAGACACGTTTCTTACTCAAAGTCTTACTTACTGTGATAAAATTAACCGTGATACAACGTTAAAATATCTCCAAAGATAAAATGTAGGGATAAAAACTAATGCGTAAGCTACTAGCAGACATGATCGCCCACGCCGCGGGTCACCACCCGCCATGGAAACTAACTTGTTAGACGTGAAGGCAAAACGTTTACCCTTGGAACGGGATGAGAACGGAGATCAAAAGGAAAAAATATGACTGAACACGTGCTTGAAACTAGCAAGGCTAAAAAGACGCAATTGGTGGGGAAAGGAAAAAAATTCACGTCCCCAAGTTGACACAAGGTAAAGAAATCGACAAAAGGGACCTTAGCTATTATACGCAACAGTCATTTCTTGTACGCTTTTGCGATAATTTAGTCCGTTTATTTGAATTCAGCGGCAAACGCATTACAGAAGATGCTCGAAAATATTTCAAAAAACCAACTAACCTTGAAAAGTAACTTTTTCTTAATAATAATGTTAGGAATATAAAACCTAGCTGGCCTGATGGCCCATCTTGAGCAGTGAAATAATATGCTTTCATTTATACAGACGGATAGATAATAAGAAAGATATTGACAAAAGACTGTGTTGTTCATATCAGCGAGCGACTGCATTGAAACAAAAAATGTCACTAATTTTCAAAACTGCGGCCTTGAGACTCAAGTGCTAAAATCTAGTTGGAATGAAAGAGAGGGAATGTGGTGGAGAATGGTGGCTAAAAATAACTTTAAAGGCAAAATTGTGTAGGGGACGGCAGAGTTGGTTCAAAAAACAAGTGTGTTTTTTTGTGAAACGCAAGTAGAGACAGACGGACCAACAGACAATAATACATACTTGACTGAGGTATGACTGAATTGACTTTTGGTAGAAGGTTTGAATTTGAAAAGGAAAAAAGGCGGTGATTGGCCACAGATAAACATATTATCGGCGCTCAGACGCGCATTTTTGCCATTCATCATAAGTTGTCCAGTAGTAGACACAGTAAATAATTCAGTGGTGTATTTCCCAAAAGCTAATTGCAATATTTAGAGGGACGCCATACTAGAGCCAGCAGCTCAGCTGAGTTTTGCTAGCATATAACTGTGTTCTCTATTCATAATTCTGGTAAGACTGAAAGTATTTCTTTGTCTATTTTAATATTTGTTTAATGTTTCGAGTGATTTGATACTGCCATATCAAAATCTATCCCTTACAACAAGTAAGGATTCGCTCTAGACCCCCCGCCCCAGTTCAGGGTCTAGAGACAAACAAAATACATAAACTCCAGCAAGGATTATGAAGGGCGGATCAAGTGTTGAGATCAGTGGAACATATCACCTATCCTATTCCATGGCAGGAAGCTAATGAACATGTTTCAGAATATGTAGTCTGGGGGAACTTATCCTATGTGAAACCAACTTGGTAAGATGTGCTGTATGGTCAGAGAGATCTGACCCCGTCTATGTGGTGTTGTTGTGTAGTGTTGAGTGTAGAAGTGGCTCAGGAGGTAGAGTTCTGACACATGACCAAATACTTTTATTTCAGAACTGAGAGTTTTTTTATTTGGCACCAAAGTGGTGTCAAATGCGGTGTTGAATAATACAAGAGTGGGACCGTGCAGTCTAATATTTTGGCAGAGCATCCTTATATTGCCCCCAAGCACGGAGAGGTGGGGCACCAGATTCCAGCACCAGAACTACTCAGTCAAGATACGTGAGCGTCTGGCCTGCTGGACATTCACCAACTTATTTTCTAACACACCAACTATATTCCCATTAATAAATGGACAATGTTTAGTAGCCATAGACAGGGAGTGATGAGGCCACCCCAACAGCACATCCATTACTCGTTCTCCCAGATAAATTACAACTATAAACAGTAGTAATATTAACTAGTCTTGTAAAATACATATGTACACACCTTTCATTTATTATGCCATATATTCATGCATTTCATTCATAATTGCAAAACCTTTCATATGTTCTGACCAAAATAAAACCTTGGTTCAGAACAAATAAACTTAAAGAAAATTTACTATCAAAATTTTACACAGCTTGAGTTAGTTCAGTGTGTTATAACATTTTATTAATATTATTAGACTTATTAAATATCTGTGTGTGTGTATGTAAACTACCACAACACATTACATATCAGTACCCTAGAATTTTAACGTAGCCACATTCATTAGTAAAAAAAGATATGTGTGAGGTCGTAGTGGTAGCAAGAAGGGCCTTCTGTAAATTCACAGCTACATTTATCTCAGGAGCCTTCACAGCTGACCTCATGCATCACACTAGGTAATATCACAATCATACAATACCATCAAATCCACTACACTTACTTTCTTACTTACTTAGTCGTTCCCCTTCTACCGTGAGATGTAGAGGTTTGGAAGAGAGAGCGCCAGACTATCCTATCGGCTGTCTTCCTCCTGGCCTGGTTCCATTCTAGTCCTCGGCCTTTCAAAGATTGTCTAATGTTGTCCTCCCAGCGGACTCTGGGTCGTCCTGGTGGTCTGGATCCCTGGCTCTTTGTTTCCCATGCTTGTCGTGGTAGCCGGTCTTCTCCCATTCTGCAGACATGGCCAAACCATCTTAGTTGGGTCTGTTCTACTTGGGTCTGCAGGGAGTGAGATTTTAGGCCTTTACGTATCGTCTGGTTGCGGACCATGTCTCTTCTTGTTACTTCAACCACCTTCCTCAGATACCTCATTTCTGAGGTTTGGATCTGGCTTTTGTGGGTTGTAGTCATTGCCCATGACTCGCATCCACATGTCAAGACTGGGACATAGGTGGAGCGGTATACAGCCATCTTCGTTTTCTTACCAACCTCTCTCTTGCTGAGGAATCCTCGATTTATGGCCTGAAAAAGTCTCCCAGCTGCTGCTGTTCGAGTGGCCAACTCTTCTTTGATGCCTCCCTTTCGGTCTATAAAAGCACCGAGATATTTAAAGTGGTCGACCTGCTCCAGGACCTGTTCTCCCAGCTTAATCTGATGTCTTCTTTCTTCTCGTGATAGCACCATGGATTTTGTTTTAGAGCTGCTTATGTCCATCCCTCTCTTCTCCAGCTCTTCCTTCCAGACTTGCAGGATGGATTGGAGATGTGCCTCTGATTTAGCAATCAGGGCAACATCATCAGCAAAGGCCAGCTCTGAAATACAAGTACATACCTGTCTCATCTTCCAGTACCTTACTGAATACTTTCTTGTTCTCTCCTTACATGCTTCGATAACATCGTCCATGAGGAGTATGAAAAGATAAGGTGACAGGATATCACCTTGTCTTACACCAGTGGTGGTCCTGAACTTTTCTGACTTATAGTTTGCTGTCCTCACATAATTTCTGCAAGACTTGTAGAAGCTCTGTATAGCATGAATCAGAGATGCTGGAATGTTCTTCCTTGCAAAACAGTAGCAAAGTTTGCTCCAGGGGACCCTGTCAAACGCCTTTTCCAGATCTATGAAACAAAGATGGATCTCACTCTTATACTCAAGGGCCTTTTCACTCAGCTGTCTGAGTGTGAAGATTAGGTCTTGAGTACTTCGGTTTGCTCGGAATCCGCACTGGACCTCATCCAATTGTGGCTCAGCTAGGCGTCGGAGTCTCTGCTCTAGGATTCTAGAGTAGATTTTACCAGGGACACTGAGAAGGGATATGCCTCTATGGTTTCCACATTGTCGATTGTCACCCTTTTTGAAAATAGGTGTTATGATGGAAATCTCCCAATCCTTTGGTATGGTCTTGTTGCACCACGCTGCCTGTAGGACCCTTAAGAGTAATAAGTCGCCTGATGCCCCCATGTACTTAACCATTTCTGGTGTTATACCATCATGCCGTGCTGCTTTGCCCATCTTGATTTTCTCCAGGGCTGCCTTCAGTTCTTCCATCTTTATGTCATCTTCATCACCATTGGTTTCCTCTTCTGTGCTAGTGGTTATCATTTCTGATACTTGACCTTGCTCACCATTAAGGAGTTCTGAGAAATATTCTTTCCATCTTTCCATTACTTCCTTCGGGGCAGTAAGCAATTTGCCTTGGTTGTCCTTTATAAATTTGAGAGGGCATTGTTTTTACATCCTCATGTTCTTTAGGGTCTTATAGAACAATTTCTGGTTTTCTTGCGCATCTTTTTCTAGCTTTTCTCCAAATTCTTCCTAGGACTTCTGTTTTGCTGCTAGCACCTTGTTCTTTGCTTCTGTTCTGAATATCACATATTCTCTATATTTCTCTATATGTCCTGCTGTGTTTTTAGCTCCTAAGTATTGCTTCCATGCCACTTTCTTCTCTCTTTTTTTCTATTTGACTTCCTCTGTCCACCAAGGTGTCCTTTTTCTCTTGTTCCCAAGTCGGACTTCACCACATGCTTCTGCAGCAGCTGTCTTTATGATGTCCTTGAATTTAAGCCAGAGGGTTTCCAAGTCATCAGGTTGTTCTTCTGTGTTTCTCATCGCTACAGCAATAAGCCCCTGATATCTGATCTTAATTTCTGGCTCTCTCAGCTTGTACGTCTTAATGCTCATTTCTCCCGTGTGTTTACTTGGTTTCTTGCGTGATGTTGGGCAGTTCCTAGGCTGAGCAACTCTTTCAGTTGTTCTTTTGATTGTAAGCAGGTAGTGATCACTTCCAATCTCTGTCCCCCTCCAGACTCTAGCATCCCGGACATATGCGAATGAGCTCCTCCTAACAATGGCATAGTCGATCACTGACTTCTCATTCTTTGTTGGTTCACATCTAGTGTATGCATGTATGCGATTATGGGGGAACTTTGTGTTTGTAATGATCAGATTCTGCTCACTGCAAAAAGTAAGGAGTCGCTTTCCATTGTCATTGAGAGTATCTTCTCCATATCTTCCGATAACTCCACCCCATCTAGCATGGTCATTTCCAACTCTGGCATTGAAATCTCCGAGCATGATAATTTCATCTAGGCAGTCATCCACTGTTCTTTGAAGCAGCTCGAAGAATTTCTCCTTGACCTCTGCTCTCTCATCCTCATTTGGCCCATATACTATGACCAGGTTGACTATGGTTTCTCCTTCTTTTAGTTTTACAACCATAATGCGCTCCGAGACAAAGTTCCATCCCTTGATACTATCTTTTTGGTTTTTGGTCACAATGCAACCCACACCCCCTTTAGCTCTTTCAGATGTGGGTACACCACTGTAGAGCAGCGTGTTGCCATCGAGATCCATGACTCCTTGTCCCTTTTTCTTTGTTTCCGTTATAGCCAGGATTTCTAATTTTGCTTTCCTCATCTCTTCCACCAGCTCCTCTTCTTTCCCATTTATACTTCTTGTGTTCCAAGTTCCATAAGTCGTAGTCCGTAGTCCGTTCCAGTTCGTCGCCTTTAGAATCAGTCCGGTTTTCTCTCTTGTATTACTCGTAATCGTGTTTTAAAGCAAACAGGTGATTGGCCTGTTGTGCCTTTGCATGGTGGAGGGGCTGCCTCCTTACGGCCTCCATGCAAGCCCTCCTCCCTTTTCAGCCGGGCTTAGGACCGGCCTAGGCGGAGTTTTGCTCAAAGTCTTGTAGATCTATACAGAATATTCCTGTTTACAGATTGTAGACGTCAATAGGTGCACTAGATGTTAACATCTCATCTTACATTAAACATGTTGATACTCACAGAAGGATATAATAACATAATTTAATAATTGCTTATAATTCTACTGCTCCATTTCCTGATCTTATGCAGGATCTTATGTTTGCCTCTGTAAAACCATTGATTTTCTTAATGGGCTGTAGCATATTTGTTTCTTGCCTCCATTAAAACCGGCTTATTGCCAGATATTTTCTAAATTTCCGTACAAATTGGACATAGATCATGCTGACAGAAAGTATCCCTTTGGGTAAAATTAAACGCCAATTTGGCGCGCCAAACGTCTCGCCGGGCAAAATGAGTTAACGTACACAGAAGCAGTTATTTTTGTTATTTAAAGGTTTATTATTTTTATTATTATTATTATACGACGAAATGAACACTGGGCAAAAATAAGCAGCTGCTAGCTATCAACTCAAGGGCGCATCATTCAAATAGTCAGTTATGAATGAAGGAGACTACTCTGATGTTTAAGCCCCTAATATATACTACTCGTCAAAAGTCAAGGGCCACCCTATTATTTTCAATACACTTTTATATAAGCGCATAGAATGATTAAATGAAGGAAGTTTTTAGTAAAAATGGGTGCAATATCTTCCTCTGACAGCCCTCTATGCACGTTAAGCATAAAAACAACTCACCGACAACATGGTGATCACGCGCAATTTGGTTTGCTGACCATAAATTCAAATTTTTAATCTTTTTTTTTCAAACTTCCGTACAACCAAACAGGTAAAGTAATCGTGCTGATTGACATTCCACGTGCAATGGCGACTTTTCGTGAACAGAGTTCACTCTTAATTTGTTTTACAATCAGCAGACTTAGGGTAGTTTCATCACTTGCAAAAACCATGCCACCGGAAAGAAGTCTTGACACCTTACAAAGAATGAGGGCTATAGCATGGATTGAAAGTTGTTTATCTGTCCGTGAGGTTGCTAGACGGCTTGCAATGTCACACTCTACTATCCGAAGAATTTTGGAGAGATTTCAGGCCACAGGAAGTGTGGAGGATCGCCACCGGCCAGGTCGCCCTAGATGCACCAATAGACATGATGACCGGTACCTCTTGTTGTCAGCCCTGCGCCATCGAACAGTGACTTTTTCCACTCTAAGATGTCAGCTGAGACAAACTGTAAACGTTAATGTCAGTCAAAGCACCATTCGCAGACGTTTACATGAATTTGGACTGGCTGCTCGACGTCCTGCAGTCAGAATCCCTCTTACTCCTGCTCATCGCAGAGCCCGTGTTGCTTGGTGTCGCGAGCACATCCGATGGACAAGGTAACAATGGAGTCAAGTTCTCTTCACTGATGAATCTCGCTTCACTGTGTCATTCAATGATGGCAGGATTCGAGTTTGGAGACGACCAGGAGAGCGATTTACTGATGACACAATTCGAGAGGTGGATCGTTATGGTAGGGGTTCTGTCATGGCCTGGGGAGGCTTCTACAGACACGGCAGGACCCCACTCTACATCATCCAAGGCAACTTGACCGGCCCAAGATACCAGAACAAAATCTTGAGACCAATTGTTCAGCCTGCTCTGGAGGCCATATGTGGTAATGCCATCCTCCAAGATGATAACGCTCGACCCCATCGAGCTCGTGTGGTGAATGAGTTTTTTCAGCAACATGGGATCATCAGGATGGCGTGGCCAGCTCATTCACCTGACCTTTCTCCGATTGTGCACCTCTGGGATTCCCTTGGTCGAAGATTGTCAACAAATTACCCCCTGCCAATGGATGTTGCACAGCTGACTGCATTTCTGATTCAGGAATGGCAAGCTGTTCCTCAGGATACTCTTCGGACCCTTGTGAACTCGATGCGTCTACGCTGTCTTGAATGCCTTGCTGCAAACGGTGGTCATACCCGATTTTGAAATGTCTATTTGTCCAATATCTATTGTGTGACTTTTGAAAAAGTGGGTGAGACACTTCACAGCTTCATTGCGTTTGAATGTGTGTTTCCATTTCTTTACGTGACATGTCAATTTGGTATTCAATAAATGCCGTTTTGACTGATACCAATTACGTTTATATCAGATTTGTTTTATGGTTTCAACCAAGGTTTTTCTAAGTGGCCCTTGACTTTTGACGAGTAGTGTATTTTGTAAAGTTTGGTATAGCTTATTATTCTCATTTTAGTAATTTAGATTTTTTTCAACCTGTGTGAACTTTCAGTTCTATAATTGTATTCATTTCCTTTATTTACTGTAAAATATTTTTATGTCGTGTTTTTCTGGCTCTCTCTCCCTCCATCTCTCTCTCTCTCTCTCTCTCTCTCTCTCTCTCTCTCTCTCTCTCTCTCTCTCTCTCTCTCTCTCTCTCTCTCTCTCTCTCTCTCTCTGTGACGTTAAACATTATTATTCAAATCGTGTTAGGTATTTCACGAGTCAATCTTCGTTACATTTTCCTATGCCACCCTTTATGATTTTTTCGGTGCCCTTCTTTTTCATTTTTCTCACCCCCACCTTGACTTTGTTTTCGCTTTCATAGTTCAGGGTTTTCTTACCATAATTTGTCACTTCCGTACTAATTACCTAGATCGCTTGTCCTAGTTTTGAAACAGCATTGACTTCTGTTTGTGCAGAGCGAACTTGCCAAAATGACTTGTAGCATATCGCTAGCTCCAGATGGAGTAAAAGTCTACACTGAGCGGTATTCCTATTGTTAACTCCGACTTTCTGTCTGCGGACGATACACGTTACCGAGTTGGCACCTGATAAAGTGTGAGCTCGCAAACATGGCATGATTTAATACACTGCAGAACTCACTGGGATGTAAGAAATGGCCATCTTGCTACAGATTAAGACGCGGACTGTGATGTAATACTTCCGGCAGATGAAGTTAGTTCTAATAATAATTACAAGGAAATAACATCTTGGAGGAGATTATAATGTTATATCTCTGAAACAGTGAGGTTGTAAACATGACAGGCGAAACAGAAGAAGCGAAACCTTATATGGTTATTAAACGAAATCACATGTGCAGGTGAGCGGAAATGTCGCTTATAATCTGCAACATTCTGGGACTTTTTCGCTGCATTTCCATCTCTTCGAGAGGACATTTCAGACGCCAGGTTAACGAATAGAAACAAGATTCTAACATAAGGGCAGGACCAAGTATTAGAGCATCTTCTGCTATTAGACAGAAAGAGAATTCGACTATAGTACTGGAAACTCCGAATCCTAGGAACCCACATACAGAATAACAGTGGGATTATAATTAAAGTAATACCCCTACCACCTGTAAGACGGCCTCGTAAAATCAGTGACCCGACACTGTTCGAACGTTTGTACCTGTGCAAGATGCCTGTAACGACATTCCTGGTATTCGGGGTAAGTTATAATAAGTACATTTTATGATTTTATATCTTTGCATTTAACAGGTGTAAATGGGTTGCGGATGCACAGGTTCATACGAGGCTGGAATATAAAGTGATTGAACTCATGAACCATCACTGCAAGAGCTGGTGGCTGCTTTGTGTGGGATCCCTAACAAGGAACCCAAAAGCAGAGGTAGCCCCAGGCTCTATGTGGAGCAGGGAGTGGATAATGATGACACCCTGGTGTATATATTTATTATATTGTCATTTTAATAAGTTTATATATATATATATATATATATATATATATATATATATATATATATATATATATATATATATATATATATATATATATATATATATATATATATATATATATATATATATATATATATATATATATATATATATATATATGTAGAGGCAAGTGTCGTTTTCCGCTGTACAGACACACTTTCATCCGACTCACTGGTTTAACATTAATGCTCAGGGAGAGTAAATTTTCTGAGAAGGATGAAGTGATGGAATGGAAGCGGAGAGCGCCGAATTCTCATGTCAGGAGACTCTATACTTAGAAGAAACATTTGTGTTCTCTTAGTTTGTGATACAAGTCTGTGGTTCAGGTTTCCAGCTGTCTACGCTAGACGCCTTCATATGACGGATCTTAAAGACGCTTGCCCTGACGATTGGAGTGGTTACCCTCAGCATTACCGCCAGGGACGTGCTACTACGAGGGGCGTTCAGAAAGTAATGCACCACATCGTTTTTCTCAGGAACTGTTTATTCAAAAAGCATGAAATTTATACACGATATACATGGGTATGTCATGTAAACATCGGTATTATTCAACATAATCCCCATCAACTTGTACGGCTTTATGCCAGTGCGAAACAGTGCATGTATTCCTAGCCCGTACCAGATTTTGTCTTGATCATGTAGCCATTTCTTCGCTGCATGAATCACTTCTTCATTTTCAAACGTTGTCCTACGGAGTGCATCTTTAAGTGGACCAAATAGATGAAAATCAGAGGGTGCGAAATTGGGACTATAGAGTGGATGGGGTGGTACAGTCCAACCCAATTTGGTGATTGCTTCCCGTGTTGCCAGACTTGTGTGAGGTCGCACATTGTCGTGAAGGAGAAGCAGGTCTGTTGGATTCTTGTGCGGCCGAACTATGCGAAAACGTTGATTGAGTTTTTTCAATGTCTTAATGTAAGCTTGCGAATTGATTGTCTCTCCTATTGGCATAACGTCCACAAGAATCACACCTTCAATGTCCCAAAAGACAGTGATCATGACCTTTCCAGCTGAAGGAATTGTCTTGAATTTCTTTCTTCGTGGTGATTGCGAATGATGCCACTCCAATGACTGTCTTTTTGTCTCAAGTTCAAAATAGTTTTGTCCCATGTAACGATCTTAGCCAAAAAGTTTTCTCCATCAGCATTGAAACGCTCCAATAATTCAGAAGAAATTGCTTTCCTTTGCAATCGGTGGTCATTTGTGAGACTTCGAGGAACCCATCTTGCGCAAACCTTAGAAAATCCGAGAGTTTTTATAACTGCATTTGCACTACCAATGTTGACTGACAGCTGTAAGGTCAATTGTTGAGTCGTGATTCGCCTGTCAGTAAGAATAATGCCCTCGGCGCATTTCAACATTTCTGCGTTGGTGGCTGTGGCAGGACGTCCACAGCGCGGCCGATCAAGCAGCTCCGTATCTCCACTTCCTGATTCTTTGATTCTCTGAACCCAGCGACTGACTGTACTCCTGTCGACTGCAAAACTTCCATACACATCACATAGACGCTTGTGAATGTTCACAACAGTTTCCTTCTCTGCAACGAGAAATTCTATCACAATTCGCTGCTTATAACGCAAGTTGCTAACACGCTCCATTTCAATGGTTTAGGGCAGCAGTATTATTTGGCCGGTTGCGGTGCAATTTGGTTGACACAATTGGCACATGCCATATTTGAAGTGTGCAAAATTTCATGCTTCTATCTTCATTATTAGCTGAGAAAAACGATGTGGTGTATTACTTTCTGAACGTCCCTCGTACTACAGAATAGAATTTTACTGTTGACGGAACAGTCAACAACACCCTTGGGAACCAACAGTGATGGAACCCAACACCAATAAGAAATAATCATCAACATCTGGCTAGTTAAGTATAACTGTCAGGCCCAGCAAAAGAACTTTTTTTTTTCATGACAGCCACTTTAACGGCACTACCAGTGATGAAAACATCATTGCGTTGTTGTTTCCTACGTTTGTTAACTATAATAGATTATTAAATTTGTTATCTGTAAATACAAATTGATAGTTGATATAATAATTATTGGGTGAATTACACCAGTGAGACTCATCTAATTTTAATGCATAACCATTCAGAGCTACTAAAGTAATATTTTACTGAATCATGTCAGTTGGGGGCTCACACAAAAATACGAGCAAATTTCTTTCTCCTCACAGAATGGGCCAAAAGATAAAAGTTCACGACAACTTAGAATATCTCATTTGTTATGCTTGCCTTATAAAAATTCCAATGACTCTCCCTTGAAGTAGAAGCATCATTCTTCTATTAATATCTTTGCCTAGAGTAATCTCGAGCGAAGGTTGATGACCTTTGAGTACCCTCATCATTATACTTTAAGTTTAGCCATTGTTGGACCACTACTGCAGAGCAGGGGAGACAAACACGCGACAAGGTGGTCAGGGGATAATTTGGTTTTGGGTCCATTGCACAGGAAAATTTCGTTTCTTCTTTTCTATTGCAATTGAAACGATCTCAAATATCGGTTCTACAATTGTTGGTTTTTTCTAGGTTTGGTACTTTAACTTCTCGTATTGAAAGTGTGTGATGACTATTATTTTATATATGACTTTGTTTATCCTTAATTGTTCTTGTTTGCCCTGGTAGCTGTTATATGTTGATTCTTGTTTTAGTGACATACAATTTTACTTTGTTGTGTCGTTCTTTGGGTGTGTCCGTTTTTGGCAAACTTTATCCCTTCCATGTCTGTCCAGTTTTCTTCTTCGAGAACTTTTTAATAAATTTCCTATCTACATATCTATCTGTCTGTCTGTTTGTCCGCCCGCCCGCCCGCCCGCCCGCCTGTCTGTCTGTATGTATATTTGTCTGTTTTTCTGTAAATCCGTCTGTTTGTTTGTTTGTCTGTAGGTCCGTGTGTCTGTAAGTTTGTCTGTCTCTCTGGTTATGTTTCTGTTTATCTGTTACTTGTCTGTTCAATGAATGAAATAGTTAACGTCAGCAGATTCTATAAAATAATTGTAAGAAAACCCCCCTGATCCGGTTGAGGAACTCACTACATAATTGTAATAAAATTATTTCTGATGTTTACGAACCTGCCGGAGTTTTATCTCTTTGTGTTTCTGTTTTTAGAAAAAATAAACATTTTACAATGTTTAGTATTTCGTGGAATTTATATTAGTTGGTATTAAGATTAACACGAGTGGAAAAGACTTTTTGTTTGTTTATTTGACTGAAAGACTTTCAGATGCACCATACAACAGAAATTCCAGGAGTTACAAAACTGACAAGATAATTATAAATCAGTTCTGCTAAAATTGTTAGGCTAGCCAAATTAAGTAAACCCTGCATAGTTAGTTAATCTTTTGAAACAATATGGCTGGTTTGATGACACATGTCATCAGAAGAGTGTAAGGGTGAGAGAAAATCAGAGGCCAGAGCCGATATTCTCGGTATGCAAGAAAACAGTGGCACGGAATAAGTGACGATCACAAGCGAAGGACAGAAAGGAAATGAGATGTTTAATGAAGGAACTGTTGAAATTAAAATTGCATAAATTACTTCTAGACGTGCTACAAAAATAATCAATGAACGTAATGTATGGAATTTTTATTATTATTGTGTAGTTTTTTAAACGACAATTATTTTTGCGTTCTAATTCTGGACAATTTTTAAAGAAGCGTAAAGATTACTTGAGCCGCACAGATGGACTTTACAGACGGCTTTTAGGAATGGAATGACAGCTACGAACTCTTCGAAATTCTCAAGGGAGAAGCAATGGTGCAGACAAAACGAATGCCAAAAATAAGAAAGAAAAAAACAATAGTCAAGCTTTATCGTGTATGTTTTAATGTTCGAATGTCACAAATTGTGACCACTGGCAAAACTGACGAAAAGAGAGATAAAGAAAGACAACATCAGTAACTGACAACATCAGTAACTGACAACATCAGTAACTGACAACATCAGTAACTGAGAGCATCAGTTGCGCACAATGTATGTAACATGGAAACACCAGCAATTGACGACATCAGTAATTGACACCAGTAACCGACAACATCAGTGACTGACAACATCAGTGACTACCAACATCAGTGACTGCCAACATCAGTGACTGACAACATCAGTGACTGCCAACATCAGTGACAACCTACATCAGTGACTGCCAACATCAGTGACTGACAACATCAGTGACTGCCAACATCAGTGACTGCCAACATCAGTGACTGCCAACATCAGTAACCGACAACAACAGTGACTGACAACATCAGTGACTGCCAACATCAGTAACCGACAACATCAGTGACTGCCAACATCAGTGACTGCCAACATCAGTGACTGCCAACATCAGTGACTGCCAACATCAGTGACTGCCAACATCAGTGACTGACAACATCAGTGAATGACAACATCAGTAATCGACAACATCGGTAACTGACAACACCAGTAACCGACAGCAAAGGTGACTGACAGCATCAGTGACTGGCAAATACAAGACGAACTAAAAATACCAGTGAATAAAAAACACTACTCTTGATCAGATTAAGAACCGGCTACTTTAGAATAGAGGAACCCATCTGTGAAGAATGTTATGAACCTAATACTATTAAACACTTCTTGCTGGAATGTAAGAAATACGACAAACATTGACAAAACATAAAAGATTACTGCACAAACTGCAAAATAGAACTAAATATAGAAAATTTAATGAGCACCAAGTCCCCACAAGCAGTACAAAAATTAGTAAAACAATATATCACAACAACAAAAGCAACAATTTAAAATTCGACAGGATGATTGAAAAAAAAACATGCCCTGAAAGTAAACTCGTAATTCTCTTACAACGTCATCAGTAGTAACAAAGCAACGTCATCAGAATGGATTAACACAACACAGTAGAAAAAGTACATAAATAAACCCCAAACCAATATTAAATTCATACCGGTATAGACACAAGTATGCCTCTGAACAACACAACAAACTGAACTATTAACCATGAAGTAAAAACTCTGTCGTGAGGAATAATACATTACAGAACGTATAATAAAAACAATCAAGAGAATATCACATTAAATGAAAAAAAAAACGCCCTGAAATAACCAAGAGTTCCTTACTTACTAACTTAGTCGTTCCCCTTCTACCGTGAGGTGTAGAGGTTTGGAAGAGAGAGAGCCAGACTATCCTATCGGCTGTTTTCCTCCTGGCCTGGTTCCATTCTAGTCCTCTGTCCTTCAAAGATTTACTAACAGTTCCATGTACGGTAAATGGTTGAAAGGAGCGTAATACACAAAAGAATGTAGCAAACATCATTTTAAAAATCAGTGACTCACAACATCAGTGACTGATAACATCAGTGACTGACAACATCAGTGACTGACAATAGTAAATGACAGCATCAGTAACTGACATCATTTGTAACTGACAACATCAGTAACTGACAAAATCAGTATTTGACATCAGTAACTGACAACAGCAGTAACTAATAACATCAGTGACTGAGAGCATCAGAGGTTGACACCATCATTAACTGACACCATTAGTAACTAGCAACACCAGTAACGGACACCATCAGTAACTGACACCATCAGTAACTGACACCATTAGTAACTATCAACACCAGTAACGGACACCATCAGTAACTGACACCATCGGTATCTGACACCATTATTAACTAGCAGCACCAGTAAAGGACAACATCAGAAAACCACCGTCGTGAACAGAAATTACCACTCTTCTCTCAGTCACGTTGTTTTTGCCGTGTACGAAAACACATTCCCTTCTTCCTTTTTTTTTACTCCTTATGAAGCAAAGCGCTTCCACGGCAGTAGCTCCCTGTTACGGCTTGTCTCCCTTGATCTGCCGTAGTGGTTCAATAATGGCCTGACAGGTGGAGCAAAATGATGAGGTTTCCAAAGGAAGCAATCTTCGCTCAAGATTACTCTTGGCAGTGATGTAAATAGGAAGATGGTGCTCATATTTCAGGGAGTCTCACAGGGATTTATATACATACACAGACATATATATATATTCTTATATATTAGAAGCGTATTTTCCGTCCATGCTTACCATTAAGCCATGCATGTCTAAGTTCACACTGTCTCACGGTGAAACCGCGAATGGCTCATTAAATCAGTCGAGGTTCCTTAGATGACACGATCCTACTTGGATAACTGTGGCAATTCTAGAGCTAATACATGCTTACCGGCGAACTTCTGTCTCTAACGACTGTGTGTGGTGTCTTTTTCGGGCCCTCCCAGTATCAGAAATCGAGACAGAGAGTCGTGTCCGTTCCAGACAGCGCTCGAGAAGTCCGGCATTTTCCTCAGACCTACGGGTCTCTAGGTGTCTGCGTTCCCTTATATGGTCAGCAATGACTCGGGGACGTAGAATGTCTGGCTCCCAGACCCTCTGCTCTCGAGGTGTCTGTATCCCCTATACAGTCAGTAATGACTAAAAGGGAAGACGAATTGGAGGGCAAGTTCCGCATCCTACTAGTGACTAGGCTGTTGCTACTGGTGTCAGACTGTATCGGCTAGACCGTTCCTCTGACGTCCAGGCCGGGTCATGCTGCATGGGCAACAGCTTGATCTAACATTGCCCAACCTCGTGCCACCGAAAGTTATTTCGGGGGTACGCTCCTTTGGTCAGAAATGACTGATAAGGAAGATCACATCACATTTTCCGTCCGTCTGTCCGCACAAAATTGTTTGACCACATCTAGGCTACCTAGAAGTCTGAAATTTGGCATATTGATAGGTCTAAGATATGATGCCCTAGAAACATCCGAAAAACCAAAAATTAAATACCTTACCCTCTCTTTATGCCGTAATTAAGCCAGAAACGTTGTGCACCAAGGGAAAAATGTATAATAACTTTTCATTTTAAAGGGTAATTAGAAGCTTATTATAAAATTCAAGATTACATGCGAGTTATAATCTAAGATTTTCCTGTTTTTACAATGCAGCCTTTGAAAGTTAAGCTAGTAATTTTGGAATATAAAAATGTAAAAACAATATTTAAGATTTTAGATCGCAAATATTAATGTTGTTGTATAATTATAAAGTAGTTCACTTTAGAAAGCGGATTACAAGTATGCTATGTAGTGTGTATCTGTACCTGAAACAAAAGGTATTCATTTAAAAAATGTATACAAGGCATGCATACATTTAAAATGGTCCGAATTGCAATGAGGTCGCTGTAAACAAGAATGTTTGAAGCACGGTAAAACGGACATTTTCCGAAATTTCGTAGAATGGTCAAGCATAGCAGTGATAAGGGGAAAGCAAAGAAGATATTGATGCCACTTGAAATTTTACAACTGATGGATGCAAGGCTAAAAACTTAGCAAGACAGATAAGAATATGACAGGCTAAATAAGAAAATAATAGGCACATGTAGAACGGCAAAAGAAGCATGGATAAACAAAAAAGTACAAAGACTGGAACTGCACCACAGAAAAGACACAACACCAGTTAGTGATGAACAATGTGATTCTGTAGACGGTAAAGGTTTAAACACCGGTGAATATATTATTAGAAAATGAGTATAGAGGACCACAGAAGTGAAAACAGATCTACATTTTGAGTTTTATAGACTACACCAATGCTTTTGATACAGTTGAATGTGACATGTTTTCTTGCTAAGTTGTTATATATATCTTTATGAGACTGGCAACCTCAACATATGAAACTAGTATATTCATAAACCACTACTGCAAGCGCTGGTGATTTCTTCTAGCTAGTCATGCGGAAAACCGATAGCAGAGGTGACCCCAGACTCCGAATGGAGCAGTGATGACTGAGGATTAATTGTATAATATTTTGTGAGATATATGCACTTTGTTAATTGTAACTCAGGCAACCCATTATTCGCGCCGTCCAGACACATTTTCCCAGTTAATACCCAGAGGAATATGGTGATTTTTAATCATCTTCCCTGAGCTACACTGTGCACTCGGGAATTTAATTCTTCTGATTGATTAACATTGGTGGGTGGACAGCGAGAATGCGACTGTTAATTCGCAGCCCACAAATGTAAGTAGCAGAGGCATTTGATGTCTATTTTGTCTAAATAAGTTCGTGGTACAAGACTACTTGTGGTTACAGGCTATCAGACGGTTCGAAGTACTGAAGTTACTACGCCACTCTTGTGATAGAAGTACACTCATCACCAAGAGGCGACGAAAACCACGGCGACAGGACTCATCTAGAGTTAAGTTTTCTTGTAATAAAGGCGAAAGCTACGGACTTTGATAAATCCTCACCTACGTCTCCGTGACGAAAACCTGTATTACCGTAACAGCAAAATTAAAATTATAATCCCAGACCTAAGGGTCTTTTATGTTTGGACATGCGCCCTAATATAACCGAATAGGTTGAATTTGACGCGCCTCGCCAAAACGAGGCAAAACTTTAATTTAAAAAAAAAAAATTTTTTTTAAATTCATTCCCTCCCTATTTTACCTGTTAAAGACTGATTCATTATTAAATTTGTTACATGTTGTTTTAAAACTAAACAATCATTGTCGATTCAGTTTCTATATGTATGAAAGCGAACGTTTAAGCAAGATTCTTTAAAACATACATCTATATATACATAGATATATTTACATCTATCGAGCCATTACTTACGTATAAGAGGAATTCGCTGAATTAACTCAGCTGGGGGCTTGAACGGGCTAAAAACCATTGCTTAAATCCTTCACAAAAGATGACGGACAGATATAAGTTAACCATTGCTCAGCCCTGTGCTGCATGGTTCTAGACTTCTGAATTATCTTGTGAATACTCCCTTCGGATAGAAGCGCCATTACACTTCTATCTACATCTCTGCCAAGAGTAATCTTGTGCGAAGGTAAACACCTTTGACGACCCAGTTTAGATACTCTTAAGTTTTGGCCATTGTTGGACAACTACTGCAAAGCAGGGGAGGCAATCCGTGACATTGCTCTGGTACCCAATCGGGGCTGGGTCGACCCAGGAGCCGTTTGCAGCCTAAAAAATCCCACCTCATCTGGGGATCGAACCATGGACCACTGAGCTAGGAAGCCAGTGCACTAACCACTATGCTACCGCGGCTCCCTATGAGTTAATGGTAATTGTAAATTCGCAACTCATAACTGTAACACATGAGAAGTATGTCCTCGGACTCGTGGCAATGTGTGTTGTAAAAAACGTTTTATACTTTTAATTCTAGTAGCTTCGGCACGTCTTATAATGGAATCCTTTTGCTTTATCTTCCTGATGTCTTGTCTGTCTGATGACAATTGGAAAACTAGTCACGATTTTCAATCACTCGTTGACGTATAACAGATCCAGCTTTGAGATGTGGGGATGACCAGTTTTCTTCCTTGCTGCCGTTGCCTTCCCTAACTCAAGAACAAGGCCAGGTACCCATATACAGCTGGATAAACTAGAATGTAGCGCCACCGTGTTTTTAACCCGGTATCTTTGTCGCGAGAGGCCAGCGTTCTAACCACTCTGCCATTCGGACACTCTGGTCCCCCGTGCTATTTATTAATATTGTTTGTTTATTTTATTCCCTGATAAATGGTTTATGTTCCTGGCACTTGACCTTATTACGATGTTCTTTATACAGCACATTTTTGTCATGCTCGCTTATTCCTCTCGGATATTTAATTTAATAAGATGAAATATTTCTTTGGTTTGGGGATTTTTAATATCAAAAATAATAACAGCAAACATAAAGATGATAAATGAAGAATGAGAGAGTAGCAGAGAGAGAAGGAGAGCGGAGCAAGATAAAGAAACGCGGAAGGGCCTCTAGAAAGATAAACAGTGAATGCATAGGTAATATTGAACTATTACTGACATGCGTATCCAGCCTGAAGTGCTCTCGTGACCATCATGTAAAACGTATCTACAGTATACAGTACATTATGGCCCTAGGAGGCACAGTTACATAAGTTAACAAGCAGGTACTGAATGTTACAACAAAAGCCTTTTCCCTACTGTTTTTCGTTTTTGAAAAGGTTTTAAATTTTTTTTAAAAATCTAAACTAGAAGACGTCACATTTTTAGGCTTTACACGTCAAATTATTTCGCTACATTTATAATTCATAAGGAAATAAGAGAAAATGGACATTTTTATGTCGTGCTTGTTTCAGAGAGAGAGAGAGAAGGGAGAGACAGAGAGATGAGAGAGAGAAGAGCTAGAGAGAAGAGAGAGAAGAAAGATTGACAGAGGCAGAGAGAGAGAAGAGAGACAGAGACAGAGAGAGAGAGAAGAGAGACAGAGAGAGAGAGAAGAGAAAGAGAGAGAGACGTGTAGGGTAAGAGATGTGACGAGACAAGAGACAAGACCTTTAAGAAAGGAAACATATGTGAAATGCTGGAAAGATTGTTTTCAGATATTGGACTACAATTGTTACAGAGTTTTACATAAACCTCCATTCTTAAAGTACCGATTGTTTTCAGATATTGGACTACAATTGTTCCAGAATTTTACATAAACCTCCATTCTTAAAGTACCGATTGTTTTCAGATATTAGATCAGCCTTCCTCAACTTTTTTATCCCAGAGGAACACTTGAAATATTTTCCAGGTCTCAGGGAATCCCTGCAGAAAAATTATTATACCTGCAGCTAATGGCACTTAAACGTGATCAGTAATTGGTAAATATAATATTCTAATAAAAATTGCCAATGCTCTTTTGAAGAGAGAATGATTTTTTTTTTTTTTTTTTTTGTGGCTCTGCTTATTTTTGGCCGACGTATTAGCCTCCTCTTTTTGTGTAGTTCCACCTTCCCACAAAGGATATCAACTCTAATGTAAGGCGTTATTATTTTTTTTTCAATCACTATCTCTCGCGAAACCCCTAGCGACCAGTTGCAGAACCCTAGAGTTCCGTGGAACCCCGGCTGAGAAACCCTGTATTAGACTACTGACAGGGTATGATCGAGGCACACTCCAGAGAAGCTGATTTGCACCCCCCCCCCCCCCAACAAAGGTATCAACCTCTAATCGTAACGGCGTTATTATTTTTTTTTCAATCACTATCTCTCGCGAAACCCGACTAGCGACCAGTTGCAGATTCCCCCCCCCCCAAAAAAAGACCTTGCCCACAATGTACCAGACCTTATACAGGCAGAAAGAGAGCCCAATATGAGCAGCGCGTTCCCACCATGGAAGAGAACAAGGTTCCCAGAGCTGAGTGACAGCGTACCAGAAGTAATGAAAAAAGAAAGTAAAATAGATGCAGAGAAGAAACACCACCTAGCTGTGGAATACCTCAGAAAGATGTCCCCAATCACAGAATAGATCTGCATATATACAGATTGATCAGCAACAAAAGCTACACAAATGGAGGTGGAGGTGTATACACATAATTAATTACACAAAATACATGCCTCAATGGCCACTGGAAAATTCTCAAAAAACTTTAAAGCGGAGGTTGAAGCCCTAAATACGGCTGGAATTATCATAATGGAAAATAAAGATTTTGCTAGAGACACGATAGTGCTCCTCAGAGACTCACTATTAGTCATCACAGCCCCCAGGAAGAATAAAAACAATGAATTAGACAACGGTAGAAGTACTAATGACTACCAGGTATGAGTTCAAACAAGTAAAAGTACAGCGGGTCCCCGCCCACTATATCTGGAAATGAGAAGGCAGATAAACTTGCCAAAGAAGGGGGAAGGAAAATACAAACAGAAGACAAGGCTACATATGAAGAGGTAAAAGCAATAATCAGAAATAACTATAGAGAACATGGCATAAAGAATACACCGAGTCTGATAGTGCAGAACCATTCATATGTGCCCATATGCAAACAAACAGTATGTACTCTAGCTTTTTCACCAGCGTAGAATATAAGTAAATATCTATGTGTCTGTCCATATACATCGTGATACAGTCTTTCACTCAGACCTATCAGCGAACCATAAAAAGATGCAAATATTCAATAGATACTTTCCTTACTCAACCAGACATCTCTGGCAGTCCTTAGGAATACACATTCTGTAATAGATACACTTCGGACAGCATTTATCCATCATACGCTTAGAGCTCGAACACAGTAGGTCTTGTCACAATGACCACACATGGAAGAATGACCAAAAGCTAACGGTCTCTCTTTTTGCCCCCCGTCCATCGTCTGCTAGAATATGACGTCACATATTTTTTGAAGGCGAAACTCCGTATAATACTGCATTGTTACAGCAATTAAAAGCTACTAACATGTAGACCGCTGTGGTGTACAAACATACGTAACAATATCACCTCCCCCCCCCTTTTTTTCTCCCCCCCCTCCCCCGAAGAAACCATGAAATTGTTTTCTCGGTAGGTAGATGCAAAATAAAACCACAGAAAATGTAGGTCGGCAGATTTAAACGCTTGATGTGAGGTGACTGGCATGGGAAGAGTTTTCAGTGAGACGGTTCTGTAGTAATGCCCTGGCTAACAACTGGATTAGAGCGTTCCATCCTACGTGGACGAAATGAATTGTAAACAAATTTGATTATTCCTGTTGTTAGCATAATTAGAATTGTTGTTGCCACAATAAGAACTGCGTCCTCTGTTTAAATATGAATTTTGTGCTCTTGTCCAACCTCTGTTAGATCCAGTACCCTGTTGTGGTGACGGATTCTCATAGTTGTATGGTCGAGAATTTCTTTGTTGTAATGGTGGCCTCTTAAAACATTTATATCGTTGTGACAGTGCCGGTTGTTTCTTTTATTTATATGTCACAATGTTACTACTGTACTATTTGCTGGGGAAGTACTTTACGGCGATTACACTGATTGTATGAATTTGGAGATCTCTTTTGTAAACTCCAACAGTGTAAATCTCTCTACTGTAGAGACGACTGTCGTACTACGATGAAATTGGTATCAGTTGTGATGTTATTTATAGTCGCTCTGCAGGAGGATGAGGACGAACGAATTTATATGTTGTTGTTGTCAGTATGACAATAGTTTGTATACTTGATGATGTTTACATTCTGAGTCTGGTGTTGGTGAAGTCGTTCATTTCTTCAATGTTATTTTCTTTGCTATATGTTGATAAGTTCTGATTGTACTGGTACCTCTCATTTTGTTAGCAGTATTCTCGATAATGTTTGTATGCTATGCTGTAAGTCTTCGATGATGATAAGTTTTATTATTCCTCAGTGCTGGTAAAGGCATTTCATTTTCATCATCCCAACTGTAGTGTATAAGCTGGGGTTAGCTTGTGGCTAGTGGTTGTGGTTGTTGACTCATTCTTCCTTCTGTACGGCTCCGGTTCTGCTGAATTGTTACATCTGGTTGCTTGTAGATGTCTGTTCTTCATCTTGATACATCTGAGCTTGCTTGGTATTTCTTCTGTCATCACATGTTCGCTTCACATGATCACTGGGGTTGCAACAGGTGTTGCAGGGAGTATGTTGGGATTAACGAAGGAATAGGGAATGATGGTTGTGACCATGTGACTAACATTGCGAACACTGATGTGTTGTCTTCGTGTAGTGCGGCTAGACTCCTGATGTGATTCATGCTTCCTTATGTCGTCTGTAAGGCTTGGACTCCGCTGTACTATTTTATCTTGCTGATTGTACAAGTGTATTATCTCCCATGTCCCATCTTGATCATATAAGGTAGGATTAACTTGTAGCTGATAGTCGTAGTTGTCGCTTTATTTCATCCCATAGTTGCTGTCTTCCGCTGCTTCATTAAAAAATCTAAGTTTCTAGTATTTCTGCCGTCGTCACCACGACTTACTATTTCCGTCGTCACAACGACTTACTATTTCCGTCGTCACAACGACTTTTCACAAAAATTTTCTCGCCGTACTACCGCGGCCTCAAATGTACGTCTTACATCTCCTTCACTCTTCTCCCCTACTGCAGTATCCTATTGGTCAGGTATACTCAGTTCTCTTGTGTGCGGTACGGACCCATTATACTAAGTCTTCTCAAGACTGAGCTACCGCCGCCATATTGTTTATATCTGATTATGCTATGCCACTGCTCTCATAGCTTGTTGCTATTATCTCCCATTCTCCTTACTTATTCACCATCTCTATTAACTTCATCATTTTGGCCTTGAGCGTCTCCAACGCTATCGTCTCTTTACTTTTCAGCGTCTCTATTGCTATCAGTTTATCCATATCTTGAGCCCCTTCTATTATTCTGACTTCATTAACAACTTGTTTCCTCTCTGTCTCGTATATCTCCCAAGTTTTTCTCAACCTCCTTATTTCTTACTTCGTCAACCGTTTGCTTCGGTTTGTCTCTATCTTCCATTTCTTCCCTTCTTTCACTCCCTGAGTTCCTCTCAGGTTCTATGTCGCTACCGCGACCTCTAATTATATAACTCTTATTTCTCTCCTCCTCTCTACTACTAGATCGGTATCTCCCTCGATCCTTAGTAGTTTCTCTACTTCTACTACTCTTCCTATAAGCTTCTCGGCTCTTGGATCGGTAACCGCGTCGATCCGTATCTCTTCTTCTACTATCACTTCTATGTCTCAGCCTATCTCGGCTCTTAGATCGGAAATCCTCTCGATCTGTATTTCTCCTATCTTCATCGTCCATGTCTGGTTCAACCACTTTTACCATTTTCTTAGTCATGTCCTTCTTGTGCTGAAGTTCTTCTACAAGGTGTCTCTGTTTCATGATTTCGTCATCTAACATTTTCGTTATAACCATATCTAATTCATTTCTTATCTCTAGAAACGGTGTCCGATACCTTTTTTCTAGCAATGTCCATACTGTTTTTCTTGACCCGTCAAACCCAGGCCGTGCTATGATGACTTCTATTCTCTTCTTCAACTCTTCTATGTTTGGTTGTTTTGGAAAATAATATATACGGCCTTCTTCGTCCGTTGCATGATCAAGCTCTTCCGACAAATATCCTTCTGCCTCTTCCAGTTGCCAGTCTATTTCATCTTCATCTGACGATGCACCGTCTGTGTAACTTGATGATGAATCTGAGAAGAAGTTGCTATCCCTTATCTTGACATGCCAGCGCTCAAGTTCTTCCAATACTCTCTCCACAAGTCTGCGAAGTTCATCTTGTCTTCCCGATAAGTCTGTATCAAGCTTTCTCTCTAGACATGACCGTATATTATCTAGTACTACTGTGTGAGAACTAACTCCCTCCAGTAGGTCTTTTTTGCTGTCTTTAACTCCTGTTCACTTGGGTTAGCTAACTTGATAACTGTCTTCTCCTCTAAAACACTGTCGACCCTCTGTACTGTTTTTGTACACCTGCATGATGTGTCAGTGTTAAGGTCAGCATCCGTTTGTGTTGCCAAAACTACAGCTTTATTCTCTGTTTGTGTTGTTGACTCTGCAGCTTTATTCTCTGTTTGTGTTGTTGAATCAGCAACTTTATTCTCTGTTTGTGTTGCTGAAACTGCAACTTTATTCTCTGTTTGTGTTGTTGAATCTGCAACTTTATTCTCTGTTTGTGTTGTTGAATCTGCAACTTTATTCTCTGTTTGTGTTGTTGAGTCCATCTGTGCTGATGCTGTATTCTCTGTCTGTGTTGCCGAAACTGTCGCTGTATTCTCTGTTTGTGTTGCTGAGTCCATCTGTGCTGCTACTGTAACTTGCTTCAGCTGTTCTTGATTCTTTTGTGGACTAAGGCTATCATCTCTTGAATATCCACTATGTAAGGGAACGTTGCTTGGCTCTGGAACCGGTACATGACCTTGCAAATTCAGGTCAGTTCTTTCTGGATTTCTACATGTGACAGCTTCTTGTTTCTCATCTTGCACTTGATCTTGAATGTTACTGTGACTTGACTGTCCTTTCTGAAGAAGTAATGTCTTTATGTCTTCTAGAACATTTATTCCTTTTGACACTAGACTGTTCAGTATCTCATCAGCAGTCTCTATCTCTGAAATATTAGCAGTTGTTTGGACTTTTCTGCACCGTTTATCTTTCTTCATCTGTGCCTGACTCCATAGCATCGACAAGAATGTACCTGGTTTCATGGCTGCCCTGTCATTCTTCATATAACTTTCTTCCGATGTCAGCTTTTCTATCTTATCAACCATTTCAGTACTGTATAAATCAGGTAAGTCATCTGTTTGTACTGCGACATTTGTAACTTGTCTTGACTTTATCCTGACTGGGATTAAACTCTTCTTAAACGTGTCATCCGTTTGTACTGCGACATTCTCTGTCTGAGGCTCTATTCTAGTAACTGCTGGTTCAGTTCGCTTTTCAAATTCAATATTGGTCTTCCTTCTTTGACTTTCAATGGTTGTAGCTTGATTTCAACAATCTCCTTTATTTCAATCTTATAAACTTTTGCAACCAATCCGTCTACTATTCTTACGCAAGGAAAATCGATTGCATAATTCCTGCAACGCTTTAACTCTGAAGCGAAGTCTCTCAATGCTGTTCTCTTCTTTCTGTTCTGTATGGTTTTTGCACAACTCTCCATGTTTGAATATCTGTTCAAGTCAACTAATTATTCTTCTCTGTCTATGATTCTATTTCTGTTGGTATTCTCTTATATGGGCTGTTGTTGATATTGTTGTTTTGTTTCCTCAGGAGGTGATGTAGCCATTTTGTCGCTTTAGGAGAGGTGGTCACGGCGCCAAATTACACTATGTGACAGTGCCGGTTGTTTCTTTTATTTATATGTCACAATGTTACTACTGTACTATTACTAGGTGACTGAGGCAGGCCTAGTTTATAATTCTAATGGTCAAATTTCCTTCCTTGACCTATCTTCCAAGTTAGAGCTATCCCTTTGACTGGCCCCTTTCGCCAGAGATGGTGATTCCTGGATGAGATAAGGTTCGTCTTATTTTTCAACCCAGACCACGTCCCTTTGACTGGCCCCTTTCGCCAGAGATGGTGATTCCTGGATGAGATAAGGTTCGTCTTATTTTTCAACCCAGACCACGTTCTTCTCTCCTAGGTGTTGTATGGCGACTAATGCGTATAGGGTGTTCTATTATTCCTATCTCTCCTATTACTCACTTCTAATAACTCTCCATTCCTTAATCTCTTCACACATCAAAGCAACCGGAGTGATGTGATTCAATTTCGAAAACAACTTTTATTTACATAAGATAATCCATGATCATCCAACATAATTCATCAGATACAGTTCTCAATTACAATGTCCTCAAGTCTTCCACTTGATTCAATCAAATATCTCAAAGCATAGTTATATATTGTTTCTCCTGTAGCCTCTTGCATACTTCGTTGTATACCTAGCCTACTAAAATTCCTTCTCATTTTACACTATTTTTCTCATATTTTCTACAACAGTTCTTCTAAATCCTTGGAGTCATGTTCCCACCCAATCTCAACCTAGTTAGGTTTAACTCCTTTAAATGCAGCATATAAGATTCAATAGCTACACCTGAAATAATCAAACAATGTCCAAAACCAAAATGGCCTCCACCATACTTACTCTAATATGAGAGAGCGCATGAGATGTTTCATAAATGTCAGATTCAACTGTGGTGTCGTCTTCATACTTACTCTTATATGAGAGAGCGCATGAGATGTTTCATAAATGCCAGTGCTATAAACCCTTTGTACAATATTTTCTTGTTTTATGACAATGCCTCATCGTCTTTGTATGACAGCCCATCCTGGCTATCTGATAATAAAAGTTATCCACTTTTTAAGCTTTAATTATGCCTTTGCTTCAATATTCTCTTCTGTAGCTTGCTCCCTTAAATATGAGCGTCATTAGCCTGTGACAATATGTTGAGCGTGTTTAAAAAAAAACATGTCTCTCTTCACTTAAGTTAAGCATAATTAGAGTCAAAGACCTCTTACCGTAATATACAGAAGTCCGTTACCTATCACTGTCCTACTAGCACCACCTATGAGCTAATCCTATGTTTAACAGCACAAATTATCAATCAATTCTAAGTGTTCTCCTGAATTCCTATTACTACCTTTCTATATATAGCTATTTCTGTAGACCTTCTGCAAACCGCAGGTTTCACATTTCTTGAGCTCCCAGCGAGGCTCGTCTTGCCCGGTCAACTTCTCTGGTGGGACTGATCTCCTTTCGTCCTTCAATTTCCTATCTGATGGTCCAAAGTTGTTTTCGAGTGAATGCGATTGGTCCGTTAAAACCATTCTATTTACAGTAGTGAGCTACTCACTTTTCCCGTGCGTTTATCCCTATCCTAACTCACTAAACCTGTAAAGGGCGTTAATATTCATAGTTATTCCCCTTAGTACTTTTTACCTTAGTTTCATTTTCCCTTCTATGTCTTTACTAAAACTAATCTGATATGCAAATTTAGTAAACTTTAATGATGTATACTTAGATTACTTTAAAGTCTAAAAAGGTTCCCTCCCTTACAAAAACACTACATTTTTATTCTTTTATCTCCCATGTTAGGAACAAATAACTTATTACTCAAATTATTCAAATTTCTAAAACCATAATCTCATACTTTGTTATTTTAACGACCCACAATTATTGTTCATCTGACTTTAAATCAGTGTATTTTACACTGTACAACCACACGGTGACATCGTCCTCTAAAGGATCCTCCGTTCCGGTAAACATGATCTCCCATCATTACCATGTGTGGCGACAGGGTAGAAGAGAGGATAGATAGAAGAAATGGAGAGAGTACCAATCTCTTCCACAGTGTCTTTTGGCTCGCTGTAAGTGATAGTCCCACACTTGTAGGAAGAAATGTTTCAGGAGACTAAAATTTAAACTCTTCTCAGTTAAGTTAAGAAGCAAATCCCATCAAGGATCCTGAGAGTAGGTTAGGTCTTCAGCCACACTTCTCCTGAGGTACTGATATGGCTCATGAGACCCCCAGCTGGTAATTAAGACAATGATTAACAAAAACAGTTAACTACCAAGCAATACAGAACATTTAATGAAAAGAAAGAAACAACAGTGAAATTCGTTTCTATCAATATATATTAGACCGAGCTAAATTGGTTACAGATAAACGAAAGAGAGGAAATACAAATACACACATATATATATATATATATATATATATATATATATATATATATATTATATATATATATATATAATATATATATATATATATATATATATATATATATATATATATACATATAACTATATATATATAGTTATATGTATACAGCACTGGGTAAAGGGAGATAAAAATAGTCTACACAAAAGTTATGTTAATTACAGTATTAGGGTACCCTTCACGATAGCTGAGGTTTAAGTCCTAATTCTAATTACTGACTGGTTTGACACAATATCTTTTAATGTTGGTCCTTTCTTAAAAAACACTTATCATGAATATTGTTGCTGCGGTATGACTTCACAATATCACTGCAAGTTTTCTCCCCCTGGCCTATTTGCTGGAATAGTTCGTAGCTGTATACTGCAAGGTTTCACTACACAACTGCGAGTTCACCTGCGTTCGTCACCACCAGGGAGCTAGGAGATACACACAAAGGAACCATCTATTTAGCTCTCTGGTTAGAGGCATTAATTTGTCCTGAGTGTGGTCCATAAACCAGGCTCAGATATCAGTCATATTATTACATAAATGACATAGACCAATGTTGAGCGCCATTCTTCGAGCTGCAAACATATAATATTAATAGGGTAGGGCATACATATATCCCCAACTATTGTAAAGGCATACACAGATCATACAACAGTAAATATATGAATTCAATAAAATATACAACCATTAAATAAAAGATGAGGGCAGGGTAGTGCTTATGCATTCTGTGGAACAACCTGAAGGACATCAAAGGCATACAAAAATCATATAACAGTAAATGTATGAATTCCATAAAATATACAACCATTACATGAAAGTATGTGCATAAAAGAAAGAACTGCAATGACTGAAAAGCAGTGCAAATATTCAATAAAGTTAATTGCCTATAAGGAGATAATAATTGAAAGCAGTTCAAACATTCAATACAAATAATGGCATATATAAATATAATGCATTCATTAATGGAAAAAGAACAAACAACGGGTATTAGGTAGTAACATAAACTTCGTTCCAGCTCACCCGCTTTGTTCCAAAATTGCAGTTTGGCTTCTCAAAGACGGCAATATATGCAATTCTTTTGCACTGTGGTCTGACAAATTACACGCTAGAAGTTTCCGCCGCGGCTTGCAGATGTGAGTAAAGACACAACCGATATATTCACGTTTATACTCTTTTTACCGCAGCCAATGACTACATTTAGGTCAGGGAATCCCTGGCTTACCGGGTCAGGGGTGAATGTCCTGCAGGACGCTGTATATAGCGATACGTCACGGGGAAATTACCCGCACCACTGGGAAATCCTTGATATTCTATGTCAGTGGGCGGTCTCACCCGGTCACTTGCCGGTATCCCCGGCTGACTGGGTCATTGGCCTCTCAGGTAAATAACAAAGCGACATTGAACTGGAAAACCCACGGCATTTGTGTCATTGTCCTATCTGTCCTTAGAAATCATGAGAGAGAGAGAGATAGAAAAAGAGAGACAGAAGAGGATGGAGAAGAATTCGCGATGTGATCCCTGTCTGGGAGTGTTTGAATATATAGCCCTTGCTGCAGCAACTCGTAGTGCCTTCTTAATATTAGAATTGCTGATATTTCTCCCGGGGTGGGCCGTGAAAAATTGTCACCCCAAAGTTTAGACCTCAGCAAGTGATCCAGGTTTCTGTTCGTGGATATATGACAAAGAGTCAGAGCTAATGGATGAGAGGACCTTATCTCTCAACATCAAATCCATCAACTGATCGTAAGTATGTTCAATTTTTGCTAACTCCACCCATCTGTTGAAACAGAGTTTAATAGCTGAAATATACTCTGCAAAGTCTTTGTTGGAATCTGGTAGTAAAGTCTTGAATTTAAGACGATAACCATTCTCATCGAGCTGATATTTTTTTTAACAGCAATGCTTTCACAGAGTCATAGTCATTTCGGGAAGAATCATCCATTGTCCAAATTGCTGTTAATGCTTCACCTGTGAATAAATTCATTAATTTGCTAGGCCAGGTTGATGTATCAATCTTGTTTTCCTGGCACACTGACTGAAAACGGTTCAAGAAACACGAAACATCGTCACTGTTAGCATTAAACATTGGTAAATTTATCTTAAAAGGAACTCTATGGTCTATTTCAGTTGTACCTTCAACTGTGGTATCAGTTACTTCGCGTTTTCTAATTTTAATTTCTCAAGCTGAATTGCAGCCATTTTTTCTTTATGTTCAAATTGTAATTTTCTTTCTTCTCTATAATCCTGTCTCCTCTTCTCAGCTAAATCTTCCTGTTTTTTCCTTTCTTCTTTTTCTTCTGGAACAAAAAAAAACGAAAGTGAAAATGAAATAAATACCAGACTAGACTACAATAACAAACAACAATGAGTACAAAACAGCACAGCTAAACGAATAATGGTAATGATCTACCGTGTTGGGATCAAAACCTGAGCCCTACCGAAACAACCTGTAGGCGCCCGCTTTTTAGGCGAGATAAAATAGCAAAACTGGTTCGCCGCCGCTGTAAACACAATGAAAATAACACTGAAACATGAGGGAAACGAATAATTTACACTAGAAGGACCCACCAACAAAATTCATTGTGAAACAGACCCCGGATGCAATACAACACACTTACCTTATAAGCCATGTTCCTCATAAAAATACAGGGAGATCAGTGATACTCCGAGGTATCAGAAACAACCGGTCTGCATCCACCGTCTTTCACGTAGTACGAAACCGGCAGCTCGCCATTTTGAAGCTTGAAACTTGAATTGGGTCGTATCATAAATGTCTTCCAAAGCGCCTGGCACGTGCAAAAGCTCGTTGAAACTCTTCAAATACTTAAAGTAGAAGCATCTATAATCATGTTGTTGACTATAATGTCATCAAAAGTAGACACTGGAGACGACAAAGTTCCTTTACAGTGTCCCTTGTGCAGACACGCAGAAGTGAGATGATAATCTTGACCTTGTCGTCGAAGGCGTCTATAATTATGCAGAATAGAACAGTTCAAAATTACACGAATCTTGGCTCCCAAGTTGGGCTAGTAGTCGGCCTTGGCCCCCACGTTGTGGCGCTCAATATCTTCTTCATCTTTGTATGTAATGGTATGATGGATGTTAGTTTAATCTGGCCAATAGCCTAGCAGAGAGGTCCACACATTCAATCAGCAACAGTGATGCGCACACTTTCAATAAGAACTCCTCTGTGACGATACGACAATTTTATTGACATCAAAAACGAGCTCCATTATTTATCAGATCGACGCAGGATCTATTATTATAATGCTCAATATGATCTAGCTTTATCAGCATAGAATATGAGTAAATATCTATGTATCTGTCCATATACGTCGTGATACAGTCTTTCACTCAGACCTATCAGCGAACCATAAAAAGCTGCAAATATTCAATAGATACTTTCCTTACTCAACCAGATATCTCTGGCAGTCCTTAGGAATACACATTCTGTAATAGATACACTTCGGACAGCATTTATCCATCATACGCTTAGAGATCGAACACAGTAGATCTCGTCACAAAGACCACACATGGAAGAATGACCAAAAGCTAACGGTCTCTCATTTTGCCCCCCGTCCATCGTCTGCTAGAGTATGACGTCACATATTTTTGGAAGGCGAAACTCCGTATAATACTTATAACACATAAAGAAGGGGAACCCGAGGCCTGTAAACAGTAAATTAATATGAGACAAACATAAAGGTATGTTATCAGGTACTCGTAGGAAATGAAGAAGTTGAACACTAGACAACATAAAAACAACAGACATGAGTGGCTTACCCAGGATTCGAACCCAGGACCTTCCGTGCGACAACCCCGCCTAGCTATGCAAGCGAATAACACTATCCTCCCTGCCATCTACGCATCACCAAAAAATGATGCTTCGATGACAGGTCATTAGTGCGAACCGCAAGACATAACACCGGAAGTTTACCATGGGCAGTTCAGCCTATTAATGACGCAATCACTTCTGTTGTTCCCCTATTATACAGTATAGGCCCTTCTCAGTGTCCCTGGTAAAATCTACTCTAGAATCCTAGAGCAGAGACTTCGACGCCTAGCTGAGCCACAATTGGATGAGGTCCAGTGCGGATTCCGAGCAAACCGAAGTACTCAAGACCTAATCCTCACACTCAGACAGCTGAGTGAAAAGGCCCTTGAGTATAAGAGTGAGATCCATCTTTGTTTCATAGATCTGGTAAAGGCATTTGACAGGTTCCCCTAGAGCAAACTTTGGGACTGTTTGGCAAGGAAGAACATTCCAGCACCTCTGATTCATGCTATACAGAGCTGATAACATACCTTTATGTTTGTCTCATATTAATTCCGTATAATACTGCATTGTTAGAGCAATTAAAAGCTACTAACAAGTAAACCGCCGTGGTGTACAAACATACGTAACACCAGCTTTATAAGAGACATAATGTGGTTATTTGAGAGCAAACAAAGAAGAAGACGATATTAGACTTTAATTATTTTCATATAAAATGTTGTTGTTTTTGTTTTAAATAATCCCCTCATCAGCTTCATGCGATAGCAAAATGGATGCTCTTATCTTCTGTAACCGACGTTGTCAAATGTCTTTTTATTTTCTCTTTTTTCGCTACTTCATAGCATTGAGCCACCACTGCAGCGGGTTCCCTTGCAGAAAGCCTGCATGACAGTATGCTTGTGGTGCTGTACCAGTGGCTTCTGTAGCAATTTGTTTTACATGATGAGGTTGCCAGCCCATAGGCACAACTTCATATTACTCCCCTCTTTTGACAAGTGTGAAGTAGTGGTAGCCATATTCTTTGTGTGTTCCCCCACACAGAGCCCTGGGAGCTTCACGGGGGTGATTAAAATACAGATTTAAATATCATCTTTCTTGACGATGTTTTCTTCTTTATGTTCTCCTCCACCTCCACACGTTGATCAACGATACCTCCCGCACGCTTTTATTCCACGAATGTTTATGTACATATATATATATATATATATATATATATATATATATATATATATATATATATATATATATATATATATATATATATATATATATACGTGTGTGTGTATATGTCTGCCAGGCACTCTTTTCAACAATTAATTTGAAAGTCTTCGTAGCGAAGCGGTGGGAGGGAAGGCTATTTCCCGTGCTCAAAGCATAATTTCTGTCCATAAATGATTTCATTAAAAATAAACTTGTCAGAGAATTAATCACGAGAGCTTGTTGATGTATCTCATTTCCTTGGACATTCCTGTGCCTTGGGCCAAAAACTTCTCTACCTTTTTATTCTCTATTTAAAGAATACGAGAGTGTCATGTACTGAGGAAACCGATTTGTCCGGATATGAAATGGAACGAACAGCGAAAGACAAAGAAACAAGTGAGCAGATCTAAGAATTTACGTGGAGAAGAAACACTTTGACAGATCGAAGAGTGACACTGAGAAAGGCAATATGGCAGAGCGGATAAATGGATGGAGAAAACGCACTATGACTTACCAAATAGCTAAAAGGAGAAGAGACTTTAATGACCATAAGAAATGCATGGAGAAGAGTCTCTATGACAGACTGAATAAATACATAAAGATGTAACACTACACCAGACCGAAGAAACATGTGACCAAGTAACACTAGACATCAGAAGAAATATGTGAACAAGTAACACTAGACAGACAGAAGACATAGATGGAGAAGTAACACTAGACAGACATAAGAAAAATGTGAACAAGTAACACTAGACAGACAGAAGAAATAGATGGAGAAGTAACACTACACAGACAGAAGAGATATCTGAACAAGTAACATTAGACAGACAGAAGAAATATGTGAACAAGTAACACAAGACAGACGGAAAAAGTAGATGAAGAAGTAACACTAGACAGACATTAGAAATATGGGAACAAGTAACACTAGAGAGACAGAAGAAATATGTGAACAAGTAACACTAGACAGACAGAATAAATTGATGGAGAAGTAACACTAGACAGACAGAATAAATATGTGAACAAGTAATATTAGACAGACAGAAGAAATAGGTGGAGAAGTAACACTAGAAAGACAGAAGAAATATGGAAACACGTAACACTACGACAGACAGAAGTAAATATGTGAACAAGTAACACTACGACAGATAGAAGAAATATGTGAACAAGTAATACTACAACAGACAGAAGAAATAGGTTGAGAAGTAACACTAGACAGACAGAAGAAATATGTGAACAAGTAACACTAGACAGACAGAGGAAATACGTGGAGAAGTAACACTAGACAGACAGAAGAAATAGGGGGAGAGGTAACACTAGATAGACAGACGAAATAGGTGGAGGATGTACACTTGACAGAAAAAAGAAATAGGTGGAGAAGTAACACTAGACAGACAGAAGAAATAGATGGAGAAGTAACACTAGACAGATGGTAGAAATAGATAGTAAAGTAACACTACACAGACAGAAGAAATAGATGTTAAAGTAACACTATACAGACAGAAGGAATATGTGAACAAGTAACACTACATAGACAGAAGAAATAGATGGTAAAGTAACACTACACAGACAGAAGAAATAGGTTGATAAGTAACACTAGATAGACAGAAGAAATAGATGGTAAAGTAATACTACACAGACAGAAGGAACATATGAACAAATAACACTAAACAGACAGATGACATAGGTTGAGAAGTTACACTACACAGACAGAAGAAATAGATGGTGAAGTAACACTTTCACAGACATAAGAAATAGATGGAGAAGTAACACTGCTCAGACCGCAGAAATAGGTGGAAACGTAACACTACACAGACAGAAGAAATAGATGATAAAGTAATACTACACAGACAGAAAGAATGTGTGAACAAGTAACACTGCACAAACAGAAGAAATAGGCGGAGAAGTAACACTACACAGACAGAGGAAATAGATTGTAAAGTAACACTACACAGACAGAAGAAATAGGGGTAGACATAACACTACACAAACAGAAGAAATAGGTGGAGAAGTATCACTGCACAGACAGAAGAAATAGATGGAGAAGTAACATTACACAGGCAGGAGAAATAGGTGGAGAAGTAACATTACAGACAGAAGAAATAGGTTGAGCAATAACACTACACAGACAGAAGACAGGTGGAGAAGTAACACTACACAGATGAGCAATAATACTACACAGACAGAAGACATAGGTGGAGAAGAAACACTACACAGACAGAAGAAATCGGTGGAGAAGTAACACTACACAGACAGAAGAAATAGGTGGAGAAGTAACAATACAGACAGAAGAAATAGGTGGAGAAGTAACACTACAGAGAGAATAAATAAATCGAAAAGTAACACTACAGACAGAAGAAATAGATGGAGAAGTAACACTACACAGACAGAAGAAATAGATGGAGAAGTAACACTAGATAGACAGAAGAAATAGATGGTAAAGTAACATTACACAGACGGAAGAAATATATTAAGAATTAACACTACGACAAACCGAAGAAGTATATGAAGAATTGACGCTACACAGACTGAAGAAATTGGCTAAGACGTTATAATAACAGACATAGGAAATATGTGGAGCTGTAACACAACGATAGACCGATGAAAGACGAAAAGATGAGACACTATGACTGACTGAAAAAAATATATATGCTAAGAGACAATGCGGGAGATCGAAGAAATACTTGGAGATGAGACTCTTTGAAAGACTAAAGAATTGCATGGAGATAAGACACTATGACAAACGATGGGTTTGAAAAAAATCGAAAAAAGGTGATTCGTCTTACGAGGACAAAAGACAAAAAAATAGTCTACGTTACGGCCACAAGGCCTTCGTCAGGAAAGGAAAGAAAGTGAAGGCTAGATAGGACACATAAGAACTTAAATAAATATAAAAATAAAACCTAGGTACTTCCCTGAAGGCAAGGCATCGAAATCCTATCACTATTTGCTGTCCGCTAATGGACAGCGTGGCTGAAAAGGAAGTGACTTCCGCCACCGGATGTACACAATACATACTATGAAACTAAAAACTAAAAAACGAAACTGAACAATAAACTACCCAAACGTAATAAAAGTGGGGACTGGAAATAGAAGAGGACAGAATGAGTGGGAGATAAATAAATATGAAATAAAAAATCAAGATAAATTATAAACAGTGTATATTCATACATATTATGGAGGATGGCATAAAAAAATAGAAGAATAGGATAAGAGTAGAAAGAGTCAAAATAGAGCAAGAGAGGAAAGGGTGACCTCAGACAAAGGTGTGTAAAGTGTTGAGACCAGCTGGTTTTAGACACCCCATGCGGTGGATGAGACGGTTCTCAAGCTGTTCTCGGCTGGCAGTGTCAGAGGAGCAGGATCGGAAGGTTGTGACCTGGATGTCGATGGGACCATGGTGGTCAGGACCATTGAAGTGTATGGCAACTGGTGTGGACTTTTGCTGAGAGATGTTGTGACGTACGTCTAGTTTGACAAGTGAATTCTCCCTGATATGATGGATGATTTAAAGGGACTTTTAGCTTTCCATAACATTAGAACCCCTGAACATTTGTTGTAACTTTTCGTTTGCCAGAACTCATTCCACCGGGACTCATCTAGTACGCGGCACGAGATCAAAGAGACAGACTGAGGGATTTCAGGGGAGACTATCGGCGTTATCAAAGACAGTAGTGGTCCCTGATACGAGACGCAGTTGCTTGCCGCTAATTTCGCGTCTCCGTGTCAATCGCAACCGAGCGAACGGGGGAAAGCCGAAACGGGCAGCAGCGAACGGAGATACGAAGACCAGGGTGCGGCTTCTTCCCTTGATTTGGCGGTCAGATCCCCAAAAGTTCGGGAGATCAAATAAGCTGTCAAGTTTATCATGTCCCACTCAACTTACATTCCATTTTAGCTAAATAGACCATGAAGAATAGACACTTTATCATTCGCTGGCCAGAACTTGATAGTAGCACTAGCGATATTTGAAATCTTGCTAGATTATCCCATGGATTTTCATTTTATTTGCAGTGAATTCTATTTCTGTGCAAAGCGGTAATATATATATTGTGTAAAGTGATCAGTGGTCTAGTTCATTCATTATATTTCATTGGATTTTGTGTTAATTTAAACCTATTAAATTAAACCGTCTCAATAGTTCCAGTTGTAAATATAATGATCTATCTATTATATTATTTCAAAAGATAATAGATGCTTAAATTAACTTTTAAAGTCGCGAAGGAATTTATAATTAATAAATTTAGTTAAGTCCTATATTTATAGATGTGTGTTTTTAACCACTAGAATTCGCGCAGTGTTTATTAAATACATAATTAAATACTCGAGTGTATTATAGGCTTAACGGGAAATTTATCGCGCGCTTAGAAGATTATTTGTTTTAAAGTATGATTATGTTGTTATGGGTTTTCTATCTTTTTCTCTAGATTGATCACCTTTTGCAATCCCAGCAATAACGAAATCTTTCAGAGTTTCCATACTCGGTTCTTAAACTTCCAGACAGTTTGATGAGACATTTTTTTAAAAGTAAATCTTATGGTGGTCCGGTACGGCCTAGCTAACATAATTACATGAAAGAAAGCCTACCCAAGATCATTTGATTATTATCATCAAATTAAATCTGTAAGATAAACTGGAAGATGAACAGTGCCAGTAGCGATAGTTTATATACTGCTCTATTGTGAGAGATTACCGATTTACCTGACGGTGACCGAGCAGAGTTTTTCCTCACTGGATTAAAAAAACTTTCCCGGTCAGTGACTATCATCACGCAGTGAAGGATTATACCATCACCTCATTTTTCACCCCTATGTCGAACTGCGTCAGTGCCATCCCATAGACTCGTTTCTTTATAATAAAACACAAGAACTCTTAGAACTTCAAGTCCGGCGATAAGCGGGAATATTTGCTCTCAGTGAATCCTCGCATTATCTGGGGCGGGACATAGAAGGACTAGACAGTTGTCATACGTCAAGAGTTAATTATTGGGTTTATCATTCTAAGGGATTGTCTGATGCTGCAACTCGGTAAGTGTGTGGTGTATATGAGTGTGGATCCGCACAGTGTGTATGAATGACAGGAGATTTAATTTTTTTTGCAACAAACCATTTGTTAACTTGCCTACCGGGTAATACGTTTTCTGTATACCCGGCATTGTTCCTTTAGTGGGATAATTTGTTAACTCTGTTTCATCCCCCCCCCTTTTTTTTCTTTGCTTAGTAAAGGGAAGACACCAGTTGGGATAACAGTATTTTTTTTGTCTACCACCATAACTAATTTGGTAACACCTCTTTTCAGAGTAATTAACTTCACTGTTAGGTTAACGTACCCGTGTTCCTGATATTATCTATCTCTGGACTGGGTTTATCTTTGTCTAATAAGCGGGAAGGGCTTAGTCGATACCAATCTTCTTCACCCCTCCCAAATTTGTTATTTGCATTTGTGTACTTATGATAATTTATGTAATACCTGATATTTGTTAGTGATTGATGTTTAAAGTGAATAAAATCACATAAACTCATTTAGTACGGTGTTGGACATACCCACAGCCCAACTTTTCCCCTATTCGTTTAATATAGTTGGTATCTACATCGTCTGTGTGTGTGAAAAACCCCAAATCGGTGTGCGCGCAGATGCGAGTCTGGAAAACTGGCAAATAATTGTTTGACCAGGAGAGCGGAAGAGAAGATTGAGAGAGGCGATTTGTCGTAAATAAGTCTGTCTTTACTCTCCTCCAGCACGCTGTGAAGCAACTATTTAATATCTACATTTTCTATCACTGAGCTTTCCATCATCATTTTCCACTCTAAACCGGACCACTATTTCTACGACTCTTTTCTCTCAAAATAAATTTACGACAATATTTGGCTGGCTCGCCGGGATTATTTTGAGATACATTTGATGCACACATATTTGTGGGCTGGTTCTGGGATCTTGAGCTACATTTGAGGCAATAGCATAACCGGGTTAAAGATATTTTGAGTCTGATTTAGTCTGGGTCTAACTAGGTAGAGTGTGAATGATTTGTCTTGTGAATTAGGGAAATAAATAAATAATTACACCCCTAGACAAACGTTTTTTAAGTATTTGGGTTGTCCACACAGCATATTTACAGGTTGTTTTCTCTGCACAGCAGTAGAAAGTACAGATAAACAAAAATATTTGCTATTTTAATTATCCTCTGGCGGAGATAATTCAATTTCTTTCTTTATAAGAGTTGCTGGGATTGCGTGATTGTTTTACAGTCACTAATGTTTTTCAAGTTAAAAAGAGTTGAGCTTAGCTAAAGACGGATTGTTCTGATTTCTAAAAATTAAGTTAACAACGTCTCATCTCAATAATTGACTTTAGGGACGGAGTTTGTTGTCAGAGATTTAAAATTTAGGGGACATTTTTTTTTTCCTTTTAAATTGTTTTAATTTAAATTTTTCTCTACTGTTAGTAATAGTAGATTCTTTTCCAGTGTAACTTACCATTTAGTGGCATAGTCGCTTGCGTTTAGAGCCTTAATTGCCAGATAATAGCAGCGATAAGTTTGCACAGTACAGGTAGGAGGTAACTCAAGTAAAAAAAATTTTTACTTTGGTTTTTTTCGTAGCGGCTTTGAGTTTTCCCCTTCTTGTTCCATCTTACTATTCTCTAGTCTTAGAAGCATCCAGTTCTTTGACAATGGCAGAGAGAATTAGGATAAGATCCCTTTTGAGGCAAGAGGCCAAGGACTCAGGACTAGACACAGAAGCTGCGAATCTGATTATCAACCAGGAACTTCAAAGGTATGACGCGGAGGAAGAGAGGGCAGAAGCTAGGAAGAAAGAAGCGGACGATCGTCAATTGGAGCAGAAGAAAATTGAGGCAGAGATGGACGCCCGCAGGGAAAGAGAGAAGGAGAGACAACGCGAAGAGAGAGACAAGGAAAGACAGCATGAATTAGCGCTCAAGGCTTTAGAGAGTCGGAGTGCCTCTACTTCAAATAATGGAGAGCCGTCTTCGCCCCAGTCTCAAACAATGGATCTCTCCAGCACTCAGTCTGCCCAATTAACTGCTATGTCGTTTTCTTTAGAATCTTTTCCTAGCCCTAACGAAAAAATTGACAGCTACCTAGAAAAATTCGAGAGACTCGCGAATCTTTATGGGTTAGAGAGTACCCGCTGGGCGCTCAAACTTTCAACGTCACTGAAAGGCAATGCTTATGACGTGTACACAAAGCTGGGACCGAATCAACATGATTATGACCTGTTGAAGAAGGCCTTACTACAGCAGTTTGAGATGACTGCCCGAAAGTTTCTGCAGTTGTTCAGAAACAGCCGAAAAGAGAGCACGGAAACATTTCCCCAGTTCTCTTCACGTCTCACGGGTTATCTGACAAAGTGCATTGAATTATCTGACCTACCTCTTTCATATGAGGGACTCCTCGAACTTGTTCTTGTGGAGCAGATAAAATCCACTTTGTCGAATGAAACTCGTAGATTTTTGGCTGAACAGGGGGCAGTCAGGCTTGAAGACATACTCAATAAAGCCGAACGCTATAGCAATGCAATGGCCGAACTTCCCAGCACTAAACGTAAACCCACCGATGAGCCATCTCGAAAACAGAATCTAGAGCAGGCATCCTATTCTTCCACTTCCTCTCAACATTATAACCAACGAGATAACAATACCCAGAAACCTCCCCAGGAAAAATCGAAATTCTACAAAACCCGATTACCCCCCAACAACAATTCTGATCAACCCAACAAGCCTACGTGGCAGCGCGGCCACCAAGGTCAAGGAAAAGGGAAGACCCCTACACCAGGAACGTCTGATCAGGGCAAACAAACCGGTGCAAACCGCATTGGATGTTTGCATACAGCCTCGAAAGGTAGAGTCAACGTCAGTGATTCTCAACCTGAGGGGGACCGACCCTCAACTCGAGGAACTGTAATTTTGAACGGTACCTCTACTACTTGTCTTTTTGACACTGGATTAAGCTTTAGTTGTATTGTTGCTAGACACCTAGTCAAACCAGGTCAGGAGACAGAGGAAACCGTCAAACTTAGTGGAGTTTTCACGAGTGATGCACCCAGGACGCTTCCTATCGCACTGGTAGAAATACACTCTGACTTTGTCAGAGGAGTTATTAAAGCGGCCATAATGGATGATCCGATCTACCCAGTTATCCTGGGATGTAGATATGTGTTCATTGGGAGACCTAAGGAGCCGATTGTGGCAGCGGTAACCACAAGAGGGCAAGCCAAGAAGGAGAGGGAGCCTGCGCCAAATTTGTTGCCGAATGAACTGAAGGAGGCGCAACAAAAGGACCCTACTCTGGCGCCCTGCTTTAAAAAACTGCCCATGGCTAAGGACCCCAGACACAACGGAGACATCTTTTCTAAGGATGGTGTATTGTATCGTAGAACGGGCAACCCGGACACGGGGAATAACCAGCTCCTAGTACCGACGCAGTACAGAAACCAGATCTTAGAAATGGGGCACTCTCTTCCCTTTAGCGGACATATGGGACAAAACGCCACTATTCAGCGAATAAAAAACCACTATTGGTGGCCAGGAATGAACTCTGACATTGTCAGGTATGTGAAATCCTGCGCCCAGTGCCAACGGGTAGCACCCAAGCACTTGACACCCCCAGTACCTATGGGGCAAATGCCAATAGTAGGGACTCCATTTGAACGGGTTGCTGTCGACATTATTGGTCCTCTGGAAAAGACCAAAAGAAGGAACAGGTTCATCCTGACCTTAGTTGACACTTGCACTATGTGGGCCGAAGCCGTACCGCTACCATGCACTAATTCCAAGCATGTCGCAGAAGCCCTTGTGCAAATTTTTACACGGTTGGGATTCCCTCAACAAGTTTTGACGGACAATGGATCCCAATTCCGTAGCCTGTTAATGGAGGAGATCTTTAAGATCTTGAGGGCCAAACATATCCACACAAGTCCCTACCATCCGGCCGGAAATGGGCTCGTGGAACGTTTTAACGGTACCCTCACCATGATGTTACGTAAGCTGGGTCAGGAGAAACCGGAAGACTGGGACCAATATATATCGGCTGCCTTATTCGCCTACCGAGAGGTACCCCAAGCGTCTACGGGTTTTGCGCCAGCTACACTTTTATTTGGCAGACCTATTAAGGGGCCACTAGAAGCCTTACTTCGGTCCCTGACAGACCAGAAGGCTGACGAGACAGTCGTCTCTGCAAGCAAGTATGTATCTGAGCTTAAGGAAAGGCTAAAGCTAGGATGGGATCTAGCTACTACCAACCTTAAGAAAGCCCGCGCTAAAATTACTAAAAGATACAACAAAGCTGCAAAAGAGAGAGAACTACAACCAGGGGAGAAAGTCCTATTGCTACTTCCAACCGGAAGCAATAAACTTCGCATCGGATGGCAAGGACCGTTTACCGTCCTTAAAAAGATCTCACGTACCAACTACAAGATCTCCATCAAAGGAAAGGAGAAGGTCTTCCACATAAATCTGCTAAAGAAATATTTGGAAAGACCGGTGCCATCCTCCGAGCATCTCCTGGCTGTCGCCATAGCAACGGAAGACGAGGAAGATGATGATGGTTGCATGGAGTATCCATTGCAACCCACAGAATCCTTTAAAGATGTCAAGTTCGGCGACAATCTCTCACCAGAACAACAAACAGAAACCAGGGCTCTACTAAAACAGTACAGTGCAGTCTTAACGGATGTACCTGGTCGAACAAATCTCATTGAATTTGATATGAAATTAACAAACGAGACCCCTGTTCAAACCAGAGTTTACCCCATCCCGTACGCTAAAGCTGATGCACTTCGCGGAGAAATAGACAAGCTGCGTCAGGCAGGAATTATCAGTGAGTCTACATCTCCTTACAGCTCGAGTGTAGTGCTGTTGCAGAAGCCCAATAAGGAAGTTCGGCTGTGCATTGATTACAGGTTGCTAAACGCGGTAACGGAATTCCAGCCCGAACCTCTCCAAACTGTTTCTGAGTTGTTCACCAAGCTCAGCAAAGCAAAGATCTTCTCCAAGATTGACCTCAGCAAAGGTTATTATCAAATACCAGTCAAGGAGGAAATTAAACCTTTGTTAGCTTTCAGCACTAGTGAAGGACATTACACATTTAACGTGATGCCGTTCGGTTTGCATAATGCACCAGGAGTGTTCACCAGGATGATGAGGAAGCTTCTACAACCTTTGCAAAGTCCCCATATCCATAATTTCATGGATGACATCTTAATTGCATCGGAAACCTATGAAGAACATATTGCTACGGTTGCTATGCTCCTCAGGAGACTACAGGAAACGGGTCTCACAGCCAGACCTAGCAAATGTCTCATCGGGTTTGAACAGTTAGACTTCCTGGGGCACACTATTTCTCACGGATGCAGTTGGCCTATTAAGAAGAACGTGGAGAAAATAATGGCAGCAAAAAGACCCCGAACGAAGAAAGACGTACGTTCCTTCATATCGCTATGTGCATACTATCAGAAGTACATCCAGAACTTCAACGGACTGACGGCACCTCTGACGGACCTCACAAAGAAAGGTTGTCCTGATAAGGTCATATGGGATCAAAAGTGCGAACACGCGTATAGCACTTTGAAAGGACAGTTGTCTGCATACCCCATTTTGAGGTTGCCTGACCTCAAGAAACCTTTTGTACTGAGAGTCGACGCGTCAGGTCAGGGCATCGGGTCAACACTGCTTCAAGCCGATGACAGTGACCTGAACATGCTATTTCCAGTTGCCTATGGCAGTCGGAAATTAAATAAAGCGGAACGGAACTACAGCGTAGTTGAAAGGGAATGTCTTGCTCTGATTGACGGTATCAGACGCCATCATGAGTTTCTTTATGGTACATCTTTCACGGTGCAAACAGACCACGCTCCGTTAGCATTTCTTGGTGCCAATAAAGAATTTAACGCAAGGATCATGCGTTGGGCGCTTCTTTTAAGCGTTTATTCTTTCAAAGTGGAATATATTCCGGGAAGACAGAATGTCGGGGCTGATTTCCTGAGTAGAAACTGGTCTACAGAGGAAGAAGAGCAAACTGAAGATACCACTCACCCTAAAATCACCAATCAGGTCACCTCCATTGTCAAAAAATGAAACATGAAAAATGGTTTCATGTCTAAAAGTGGGGACGATTGTGACGTACGTCTAGTTTGACAAGTGAATTCTCCCTGATATGATGGATGATTTAAAGGGACTTTTAGCTTTCCATAACATTAGAACCCCTGAACATTTGTTGTAACTTTTCGTTTGCCAGAACTCATTCCACCGGGACTCATCTAGTACGCGGCACGAGATCAAAGAGACAGACTGAGGGATTTCAGGGGAGACTATCGGCGTTATCAAAGACAGTAGTGGTCCCTGATACGAGACGCAGTTGCTTGCCGCTAATTTCGCGTCTCGGTGTCAATCGCAACCGAGCGAACGGGGAAAGCCGAAACGGGCAGCAGCGAACGGAGATACGAAGACCAGGGGGCGGCTTCTTCTCTTGATTTGGCGGTCAGATCCCCAAAAGTTCGGGAGATCAAATAAGCTGTCAAGTTTATCATGTCCCACTCAACTTACATTCCATTTTAGCTAAATAGACCATGAAGAATAGACACTTTATCATTCGCTGGCCAGAACTTGATAGTAGCACTAGCGATATTTGAAATCTTGCTAGATTATCCCATGGATTTTCATTTTATTTGCAGTGAATTCTATTTCTGTGCAAAGCGGTAATATATATATTGTGTAAAGTGATCAGTGGTCTAGTTCATTCATTATATTTCATTGGATTTTGTGTTAATTTAAACCTATTAAATTAAACCGTCTCAATAGTTCCAGTTGTAAATATAATGATCTATCTATTATATTATTTCAAAAGATAATAGATGCTTAAATTAACTTTTAAAGTCGCGAAGGAATTTATAATTAATAAATTTAGTTAAGTCCTATATTTATAGATGTGTGTTTTTAACCACTAGAATTCGCGCAGTGTTTATTAAATACATAATTAAATACTCGAGTGTATTATAGGCTTAACGGGAAATTTATCGCGCGCTTAGAAGATTATTTGTTTTAAAGTATGATTATGTTGTTATGGGTTTTCTATCTTTTTCTCTAGATTGATCACCTTTTGCAATCCCAGCAATAACGAAATCTTTCAGAGTTTCCATACTCGGTTCTTAAACTTCCAGACAGTTTGATGAGACATTTTTTAAAAGTAAATCTTATGGTGGTCCGGTACGGCCTAGCTAACATAATTACATGAAAGAAAGCCTACCCAAGATCATTTGATTATTATCATCAAATTAAATCTGTAAGATAAACTGGAAGATGAACAGTGCCAGTAGCGATAGTTTATATACTGCTCTATTGTGAGAGATTACCGATTTACCTGACGGTGACCGAGCAGAGTTTTTCCTCACTGGATTAAAAAAACTTTCCCGGTCAGTGACTATCATCACGCAGTGAAGGATTATACCATCACCTCATTTTTCACCCCTATGTCGAACTGCGTCAGTGCCATCCCATAGACTCGTTTCTTTATAATAAAACACAAGAACTCTTAGAACTTCAAGTCCGGCGATAAGCGGGAATATTTGCTCTCAGTGAATCCTCGCATTATCTGGGGCGGGACATAGAAGGACTAGACAGTTGTCATACGTCAAGAGTTAATTATTGGGTTTATCATTCTAAGGGATTGTCTGATGCTGCAACTCGGTAAGTGTGTGGTGTATATGAGTGTGGATCCGCACAGTGTGTATGAATGACAGGAGATTTAATTTTTTTGCAACAAACCATTTGTTAACTTGCCTACCGGGTAATACGTTTTCTGTATACCCGGCATTGTTCCTTTAGTGGGATAATTTGTTAACTCTGTTTCATCCCTCCCCCCTTTTTTTCTTTGCTTAGTAAAGGGAAGACACCAGTTGGGATAACAGTATTTTTTGTCTACCACCATAACTAATTTGGTAACACCTCTTTTCAGAGTAATTAACTTCACTGTTAGGTTAACGTACCCGTGTTCCTGATATTATCTATCTCTGGACTGGGTTTATCTTTGTCTAATAAGCGGGAAGGGCTTAGTCGATACCAATCTTCTTCACCCCTCCCAAATTTGTTATTTGCATTTGTGTACTTATGATAATTTATGTAATACCTGATATTTGTTAGTGATTGATGTTTAAAGTGAATAAAATCACATAAACTCATTTAGTACGGTGTTGGACATACCCACAGCCCAACATTTCCCCTATTCGTTTAATATAGTTTGTATCTACATCGTCTGTGTGTGTGAAAAACACCAAATCGGTGTGCGCGCAGATGCGAGTCTGGAAAACTGGCAAATAATTGTTTGACCAGGAGAGTGAAAGAGAAGATTGAGAGAGACGAATTGTCGTAAATAAGTCTGTCTTTACTTTCCTCCAGCACGCTGTGAAGCAACTATTTAATATCTACATTTTCTATCACTGAGCTTTCCATCATCATTTTCCACTCTAAACCGGACCACTATTTCTACGACTCTTTTCTCTCAAAATAAATTTACGACAGATGTCATTTAAGTGCTGACTGAATCTGTCCCCAAGTCGTTTGCCTGTTTGGCCAATATAGGTTTTGCAGCAACGTTTACATATGATCGTATAAATGACATTGCGCGATTCACACGTGAAGCTACTAGTGATGATGTACGTAGCCTTAGGAAAGGACACCTTCTGGGTTGAGATGACATACTTACACGTGTTGCATCGTGTCCGACCACAGGGTAGTGTGCCAAAGTGAGTGGCATTCTCCTTTGGGAGACGGCTGTGAACAAGAAGACCCTTCGAGTTCTTGTCGCATCTATATGCCACCAAAGGTGCTTCACCGAATACTTCTTGGGTCACAGGCTCTGCTTGGAGGATAGGGAGGTGGCGGAAAAGGATCTGTTTGACAGCAGTACTGTAAGGGTGATTGGTCAAGATTAATTTTGACCTATATTGGCCAAACAGGCAAACGACTTGGGGACAGATTCAGCCAGCACTTAAATGACATCTCTCAGCAAAAGTCTACACCAGTTGCCTTACACTTCAATGGTCCTGACCACTATGGTCCCATCGACATCCAGGTCACAGCGATCCGATCCTGCTCCTCTGACACTGCCAGCCGAGAACAGCTTGAGAACCGTCTCATCCACCGCATGGGGTGTCTAAAACCAGCCGGTCTCAACACTTTACACACCTTTGTCTGAGATCACCTTTTCCTCTCTTGCTCTATTTTGACTCTTTCTACTCTTATCCTATTCTTCTATTTTTTATGCCATCCTCCATAATATGTATGAATATACACTGTTTCTACTTTGTCTTGATTTTTTTATTTCATATTTATTTATCTCCCACTCATTCTGTCCTCTTCTATTTCCAGTCCCCACTTTTATTACGTTTGAGTAGTTTATTGTTCAGTTTCGTTTTTTAGTTTTTAGTTTCTTAGTATGTATTGTGTACATTCGGTGGCTGAAGTCACTTCCTTTTCAGCCACGCTGTCCATTAGCGGACAGCAAATAGTGATAGGATTTCGATGCCTTGCCTTCAGGGAAGTACCTAGGTTTTATTTTTATATTTATTTAAGTTCTTATGTGTCCTATCTAGCCTTCACTTTCTTTCCTTTCCTGACGAAGGCCTTGTGGCCGTAACGTAGACTATTTTCTTTGTCTTTTGTCCTCGTAAGACGAATCACCTTTTTCGATTTTTTTTTTCAAACCCATCCATTGTACTCCACGTCTTACCGCAGTTCCCCTCAACTTCCTCGATCCTATGACAAACGAAAGCATTGTGAGGAGGAGAGACACTATATTGGACTGAAGAAGTACATGGAGAAGAGACACTATCACAGACAGAAAAAAAAAACGTGATGAATAAACTATGTCAGACCGAAGAAATGTGTAAAGAAGAAACTCCATGACAAACTGAAGAAATACGAGGAGAAGAGACACTGTGACAGGCTGAAAAGAAAGATTAAAAAGAGACGCTTTGAGAGACTAAAGAAATACGTTGAGAAGTAACACTACAACAGACCGAAGAAGTATGTGACACATCTTGACAGACTAAAGAAATACGTGGAGAAGTAACACTACAACAGACCGAGGAAGTATGTGACACATCTTGACAGACTAAAGAAATATGTGGAGAAGTAACACTACAACAGACCGAAGAAGTATGTGACACATCTTGACAGACTAAAGAAATAAGCGGAGAAGTAACACTACAACAGACCGAACATGTATGTGAAACATCTTGACGACTAAAGAAATGCGTGATACGTTGGGATCAGGCAGTATGATAAACTGATGAACTAGGTGAAGAAGAGATACTTTGAGACTGAAGAAATGCACGGATAAGAGACACTTTGATAGAACGGAAGGATAAATGATATCTCAGCAGGGAGAAATACACTACCCCCATTTCTCAATGTTTCATCTTTGTCCCGTTAATATAAGTCACCGTCAGATAATTGTTTGTTCGCTGACTGCTTAAAACCAAACCAAACCAAACAAAGCAAAGAGCATTTCTCTTCGTTGTAATTCAAAAAATGTACAATTTCGCTGCACTATAATTTAAAAATCCTTTTTGTGGAATGTAACACGCAATATATATATATATATATATATATATATATATATATATATATATATATATATATATATATATATATATATATATATATATATATATATATATATATATATATATATATATTTGTTCATAATGGACTTGGCGTCCTACCAGACACGGCACCATCTTACGTCACTCTGTATGAAAATATTTATAATTCTGATAATCACTTTTTCACTGGGTAGATAAACGAATAAACAGTCTCGTAATCTGCAGCGTACCCTAAGGTAACCTTGACCGAAACATGATATTTTGTCGTAGATATGTTTTAAAACTCTAAGTAATGAAAGATAGTTGCAGTATTTGTTTATTTATATATACATTTTCAAGAAAACCACTGCCTGTGTTATCTGAAATTGTTTTTGCTTTCATGCGAGCGCGTCATCATGTTGTACATCAAACTATGCCCACTTCAGTGTGATAGCATGTTATTTAATATTACATGGTCTGCATGTTTGACCTTTCCCTGGCTTTCCTCTCATCAAATCTTTAAATATTACTACTCGTCAAAAGTCAAGGGCCACTTAGAAAAACCTTGGTTGAAACCATAAAACAAATCTGATATAAACGTAATTGGTATCAGTCAAAACGGCATTTATTGAATACCAAATTGACATGTCACGTAAAGAAATGAAAACACACATTCAAACGCAATGAAGCTGTGAAGTTTGTCACCCACCTTTTCAAAAGTCACACAATAGATATTGGACAAATAGACATTTCAAAATCGGGTATGACCACCGTTTGCAGCAAGGCATTCAAGACAGCGTAGACGCATCGAGTCCTCTTTGGTCCGAAGAGTATCCTGAGGAACAGCTTGCCACTCCTGAAGCAGAAACGCAGTCAGCTGTGCAACATCCATTGGCAGGGGGTGATTTGTTGACAATCTTCGACCAAGGACATCCCAGAGGTGCTCAATCGGAAAAAGGTCAGGCGAATGAGCTGGCCACGCCATCCTGATGATCCCATGTTGTTGAATAAACTCATTCACCACACGAGCTCGATGGGGTCGAGCGTTATCATCTTGGAGGATGGCATTACCACCTATGGCCTCCAGAGCAGGCTGAACAATTCGTCTCAAGATTTCGTTCTGGTATCTTGGGCCGGTCAAGTTGCCTTGGATGATGTAGAGTGGGGTCCTGTCGTGTCTGTAGAAGCCTCCCCAGGCCATGACAGAACCCCTACCATAACGATCCACCTCTCGAATTGTGTCATCAGTAAATCGCTCTCCTGGTCGTCTCCAAACTCGAATCCTGCCATCATTGAATGACACAGTGAAGCGAGATTCATCAGTGAAGAGAACTTGACTCCATTGTTGCCTTGTCCATCGGATGTGCTCGCGACACCAAGCAACACGGGCTCTGCGATGAGCAGGAGTAAAAGGGATTCTTTCTGCAGGACGTCGAGCAACCAGTCCAAATTCATGTAAACGTCTGCGAATGGTGCTTTGACTGACATTAACGTTTACAGTTTGTCTCAGCTGACATCTTAGAGTGGAACAAGTCACTGTTCGATGGCGCAGGGCTGACAACAAGAGGTACCGGTCATCATGTCTATTGATGCATCTAGGGCGATCTGGCCGGTGGCGATCCTTCACACTTCCTGTGGCCTGAAATCTCTCCAAAATTCTTTAGATAGTAGAGTGTGACACTGCAAGCCGTCTAGCAACCTCACGGACAGATAAAACCACTTTTCAACCCACGCAATAGCCCTCATTCTTTGTAAGGTGTCAAGACTTCTTCTCGGTGGCATGGTTTTTGCAAGTGATGAAACTACCCTAAGTCTGCTGATTGTAAAACAAATTAAGAGTGAACTCTGTTCACGAAAAGTAGCCATTGCACGTGGAATGTCATTCAGCACGATTACTTCACCTGTTTGGTTGTACGGAAGTTTGAAAAAACAGATTAAAAATGTGAATTTATGGTCAGCAAACCAAATTGCACGTGATCACCATGGTTGTCGGTGAGTTGTTTTTATGCTTAACGTGTATAGAGGACTGTCAGAGGAAAATATTGCACCCATTTTTACTAAAAACTTCCTTCATTTAATCATTCTATGCGCTTATATAAAAGTGTATTGAAAATAATAAGGTGGCCCTTGACTTTTGACGAGTAATATATTTCCTTGTCCTGCCTGCCTACTCACTTATTGCAGGTGTGTAAAAGGTTATCAGTGATTTTCGAGCGCCCTGTTTCTAGGAATGGATAGGTGCTAGTTAATCTATCCCGCTTCATCGAAAACTACTGATTCCTTGTTGAATTGTAATCACGGTAGGTAAACTCGTCCGTCTTAATTACCCCAAGCGTCTCTAAAGCCAAATTCATCTTTCTCATTCAACAAGTTGAACCGCTAAAAACAAAATTGAACTCGGGTGTGATCTCCAAATCGTACTAAGCTCTTCCGCTTACTTTTAACTTAAAAAATAAAATAAATATAGGTAAACAGCAGGCGACACGCTCCAGTAAATTGGTGCCTGACTCTACACGTAAGATAAGGAGGGAAAAGGCAGCGAAGAAGGAAAATGATCATTTCATCTCTCGATGCTGTACCTAGTATGGTGAAGTCTCTAACACTTCACTCCCCTACGGCCGTATCTGATATGTGGCTACCTGTATCTTTACCTTTAAATAACAGGCACTTGTAAAACAGAAAGGATGAGATCTGACAACTGAAAAGAAATCAAAGTAATAGGCTTACTGTGAAATCAAACCTGGGACCAGTGAAATCGTCAAAAGACATAGCAAATTTAGTATTCCTAAACTTCCGAGTCCCTGTTATGTGCCTTTACAATGCAGTCTACTTAAGCCGATTTTCGCTTAACTAGAAGAAAATTCTGGAGATCCCGGACGATTGTCTTCTTTGGTTTTATTACACAATTCCTGTTAAGTCGACTTCTGATAACTAGAATTTTCGGATAAGTCGAGGTAATTTGTCTGTCCCAACTCAAATTTAGAGTTGCATAAGTAGTAGTTCTGCCTCAGTGTATGATCTACTTAAAGCATTGGACGTGGAAGGACAGTCAAGAGGATAGGCGAAACTACAGAAAGGGCATCGTCTTGGCTATTGGCAACAGCAAGGGACAATGGTATTTAGGATAGTAGTAATTTTTTTTTTAAATAGTTACTGTCAAGACCTATATTATGGGTGTGGCGTGTGTAGATCGTAAACAACGCCAGGGGTATGAAGTAACACGACGCCCCTAGTACAGTTCCATGACATTTATTTACATGGTTCCACAAGTCCTGAATACCAATTACATTGTCACACACTCTGACATTATACTCAGGCTAACATTGCCTGTAGGAAATAACTCTAACTACACTATTCACAGACTGGCTTCACTTACGTACAAAGTGCAAAGAACGTCCTTTGTGCAGCATACACTCCTCGCGCCAATAATACATCCTCCAGGTGTGAATCACTTATTACAAGTGATTGGCGGCATGAACATCGTCATACAGATTCACTCAGAATCTCTTCCAGGCGGGACAATAAACTTCGCCCGTAATTATTCCAACATAGCTACAACATTGCCACAAGGCGGGCGATACCCAGCGCTTAACTCCACAATAGCTCCAAGGCGGGACCATCTCATCGCCTTAACATGTTCTCCACGTACACTACCAAAGTTCCTCCAGGAACACTCCTAGGCGGGAAAACATCGCCTATACAACAATAGGTAATTGCAATCACTATATCCACTGTGACAGAGGTTATGAAAATAGATTTCATATATCTACATTTTTCTTCCACCTGGCTTTCACCGGGCTTCCTTATTAGTTATGCACGTTTTGTTAACGTAAAACCCTCCTACACTTAGATGTCTTCGTCTTTCTTAATTTAGCCACGCATGTATTTTTTTTGTCTTTCTCTACTGTCTAATAAGCACTAGGAACGTTTACAATCAGACCGTTGTAATAGTGACAGGTAGACGAAACGCGTAGAGAGGGGACGGTGTGGTAGATTTGTAGAGAACCAAGGGCGACTATTAAAAAAGTCGTAATTTTGGCAAAGGGGGAGATAAGCTAATGAAGTTAAAACGTATTTTCGGTAGACATTGGTAAGGGGGAATTAACCTGAGAAAAAGGGAAGATAATCACAGTTACCTCCCCCTACCTTCGTTCGTTTGTTAACGTAAGTAGTAGATACGGTGTGAGATGCCAGATCAAAAGACCGTTCGCTCGTTGCCAGAGTCTGCAAGCGGTGAAAGGTGGCAATTTTAGCTTTGATTCGCCGATCAACCGGAGAAATCTCCGAAATCGGAGCGAACGCGTCAAAACTAGCAAGTGCTATGGAATTTCTACCAAGTTAAGATATATACCGCGTCCTTTAAAATCCATTATTCAGTACCCACAGGATTTTTCAGAACCAACTAGCTTCGATTGCTAGACCATTGTTAAAGTTGATTTCTTAGTATTTTCGATTGGAGAAGTTCTTTATTCCTGTGTTTGCGGTAAATATTATACTAGAAGTTTGAGGGATTTAATTGTCCATCATTATATTTCACTAAGATTTTCTGTGTAGAGTGATTTACTGTTAAGGTCCGTCAATTATATTCCACTAGGATTTTGTTGTGTGTTAATTGATTAGCAGAATTAAAATAATATATAGCAAAATTGTTCCGGTTGTAGCGTTAATCTAACTAACTGATATTAACCAGTAAGAGATATTTTAATCGACTAGTAAATGCACTATTCATTATGAGTACTGACGAAATATATATGTATTTCTAATTCACGAGGATTAATTTTGTAAATGACTAGAATTTATTTCACGGGGGTTTTAAACGATAAGATAAGCTCTAAGCTTGTAGTTCTAATTAAAGTTAAATAACCGAAGTGGCTTGTATTTTACGCGGGTTAGGATAGGTTTGAGAAACTATATTGTGGTTAAGAACGATGGGCGTTCAGAAAGTAATGCACCACATCGTTTTTCTTAGCTAATAATAAAGATAGAAGCATGAAATTTTGCACACTTCAAATATGGCATGTGCCAATTGTGTGCACTAAATTGCACCGCAACCAGTCAAATAATACGGCTGCCCTAAACCGTTGAAATGGAGCGTGTTAGCAACTTGCGTTATAAACAGCGAATTGTGATAGAATTTCTCGTTGCAGAGAAGGAAACTGTTGTGAATATTCACAAGCGTCTAAAAGATGTGTATGGACGTTTTGCAGTCGACAGGAGTACAGTCAGTCGCTGGGTTCAGAGAATCAAAGAATCAGGAAGTGGAGATACGGAGCTGCTTGATCGGCCGCGCTGTGGACGTCCTGCCACAGCCACCAACGCAGAAATGTTGAAATGCGCTGAGGGCATTATTCTTACTGATAGACGAATCACTACTCAACATTTGGCCTTACTGCTGTCAGTCAGCATTGGTAGTGCAAATGCAGTTATAAAAACTCTCGGATTTTCTAAGGTTTGCGTAAGATGGGTTCCTCGAAGTCTCACAAATGACAATCAATTGCAAAGGAAAGCAATTTCTTCTGAATTGTTGGAGCGTTTCAATACTGATGGAGAGAACTTTTTGGCTAAGATCGTTATAGGCGACGAAACCTGGGCACATCATTTTGAACCTGAGACAAAACGACAGTCAATGGAGTGGCATCATCCGCAGTCACCAAGAAGAAAGAAATTCAAGACAATTCCTTCAGCTGGAAAGGTCATGATCACTGTCTTTTGGGACATTGAAGGTGTGATTATTGTGGACGTTATGCCAAGAGGAGAGACAATCAATTCGCAAGCTTACATGAAGACATTGAAAAAACTCAATCAACGTTTTCGCAGAGTTCGGCCGCACAAGAATCCAGCAGACCTGCTTCTCCTTCACGACAATGCGCGACCTCACACAAGTCTGGCAACACGGGAAGCAATCACCAAATTGGGTTGGACTGCACTACCCCATCCACCATATAGTCCCGATTTGGCACCCTCTGATTTTCATCTATTTGGTCCACTTAAAGATGCACTCCGTGGGACAAGGTTTGAAGGTGATGAAGGAGTGATTCATGCAGCGAAGAAATGGCTACATGATCAAGACAAAATCTGGTACGGGGTAGGAATACATCCACTTGTTTCGCGCTGGCATAAAGCCGTACAATTTGATGGGGATTATGTTGAATAATACCGATGTTTATGTGACAGGGCGCTAGGTGTGGTGGCGGTGAACTTATGTCGATGTAGCTACCTCACACCCAAGACCCATGCACTAAGAAAATTTATAAAGGATCGTATGATAGGGGTTGCAATTATTGGTTGCTTGCAACCCTCTCAGCAGCAGACTTAGCAATTCAAGCAACACAAAGCCTTATACATATCAACATTTAATACTACCGAACAAAATAAAACAAACACCCAGTCAGTGTTCATAGACTTTCTGAAAGAAACAATATATAAAACAATGTCTAAGTGAACATCAATAGCATAGATAATAACACTTACCATACGGCAAACATGCGCCCACCTGATACCCTCAACTATCTCACACACTCATGCGTGTCATCCAATGCGACTAGTATGGTGTTGTGCATGAGGCTGGCAATCTCACCGTATAACATAGGTTGCTACCGAAACCACTACTGCAAGAGCATCTGAGTGCTTCATGCGGAGGCAAACCACGCTGGTGGCCCCATGCTCCCTCAGGAGCGGAGAAGAGAAATATACATCTCCAAGTACGCCATCGTGCTCTCACAAACCATTGTTCACATAACAACAATTAAATAATAATCAACTGGACATAAAATAATATTCTTCAATACATGTACAACAAATACTCTCAATAATGAGAATAAACCACTACCTCTCAACCGACCCACATCAATACTCGTTCCCGCACTCTGAACATGTCGTAAGTGACGACTGGTGCGCCTGGCCACAAGCGTGTCGTATATGACCCCTGATGAGTTTGGGAACTCATCACATGAAACACAATGTTACAGAAACAACCACTGTAATAGCATAAAAATGCTTCTTGTAGACTTGTGATGGACACCAGCCGCATTGGTGTTTCCATGCTCCACCAGGAGCAAACAGAGAAACACCTGTCTCAACGTGCCTTACGCACCCAGGAGTGGCTCTAATCCCACCAGAAATCTAAATGATTACCCTCACTTCAAAGTAACCACTAAAGATAAACAGTAGGATTATGATAAGTAGACTATCGTGAAATACACTTAAATGCTCTTACATTAAAGAATAAAAATATAATTATTCTTAACTTAACAACTAAAACTAAAACCACGTGGCTTTCATCTTGCTATTTTGCTAACAAGTTAATATCATCTAAATTCACGTAATAGATCGCTTCCCTGCCTGGTTTCATGTATGAAATACTTTCATACTACATCTATCTATGTATTTCACTAAACGTTAAAATAGCCACGCTCAATATAATTCCAGAATTATAGAACACTAATGCTAATCTAACTTAACTCACGTGCTCAAGGCATCTACAGATTGACACAGATTGACTCTGGTGTCTAACCTCGTCTGTTCTCTTCTGGGCGGCTCTCTCAAAAATAGGCCTGTTTCGCCGCTTGCTATCTCTTTTATAAGCCCTAGGCTAATCACTCAACTTACTGCGCACTGCGCGTATTAATTTGCGCCACGCAAATAACATACGCAATTATTGCTCTAGAAGGCATGGAAACACAAATATACACAACTATTTCTAGAGCAAAAACACAACTAATTTGTAGGCTTTATTATGGCCTTGTAATAAATCTTCTTGAAGATAACGTGGTAAAAGGCACTAAACCACAGAGACAATATGGTTGACAAGATGGGTGTACCACAGAGACAATAGGGCTGACAAGATGGCGCGGTCACATTTACATGACATATCCATGTATATTGTGTATAAATTTCATGCTTTTTGAATAAACAGCTCCTGAGAAAAATGATGTGGTGCATTACTTTCTGAACGCCCCTCGTATTTTGTATTATTTCTTCCTATATCTAGTACTGGGTCAAACCCAAAATCTACCAGTGGTCTAATCTGAAAATAACGGACCTAATTCCAACAATACACAAAGAACATTCTTATATAACTACCGGGTTTTCACGGTGAACCTGTCTGGCCTCTTGTTTACACCCAGAAAGAGACAGAGTACCAACCCAAAGAATATTAAGAGTAAATTGTAACTGGACCTATAGCTCTCCAGATTTCTTGTTCTCAATTTTCATATACATTCAACCCGTTGTGGCGACATAATCAAACTTTGACATTTCCCGACTATCGACCATTTGTGGTGTGACAATGAATTTTTATACTGAGAGAAGTTACATACCTGACATTCCTTTATGTATTGGAATCTCAAGCTACTGACACTGTGAGCACTTTTAAGTTTTACCTGGACTAATTAATGTGACATAAACTGAAATCTAACAGTAACGAAATAAACGTTCCCCGAAGAAGAGGATTTAAAGTCTTTGGGGAGCTGGGGTTTATTTCGTCAAAATAACACTGGATTTGCTTTGTGACCCATGAAACTATGTTCCAGACGTTAATAATCAACAATTAGGTAAGAACGAATGAACTTGGCCACGGTCGTCTGAGAAGAGAGAAAGAAGAAATGAATAATTCTCATACTGTATAATCCATGTACTCACTTTGTTGTAACTTTCTTAGGTTTTTATTTTACTAATACTGTTCATTTCAGAATAGATTAACTTAGAACCTCTGTTCTTTACAGTATAGGCAAATTCTAGACCATAGCGAAAATCACTTTGACCTTTTGGGGTTTAATAACTTCTTCTAACGTTATCGTATCTCAACAGAGGGAGGGGAGATTACATTTATGAGTCTATTTCTTTATTAATTATGTAACCTATGATTTGTATATTCTGATATTTTTTTATAATAACTGTTGTGAAGTTTCTTTATGGTAAATAAAAGTAAATTAAAAACTTAATTACTTGTGTCGGTCAGCTAGTCCCAATACCCATACTCCATTACTTTAGTTTTCACGTTTGTGCGTCTAATTGTCGTCACTTATCTGTGTGTGAGTATGTGAGTAGTGAGTAGTGAATATATATATATATATATATATATATATATATATATATATATATATATATATAGAAAGGGAATTGTCTGAAAAACTAATTTTAGTCGTAACCGATAGGCTGGACTAGAGTAGCTTCTCAAATCCAGGGACAGACTCTACCTTTTCACCAACTCACTAGTGAAAATCTATCTGTTTACCTTATCTCGCACTGAGTCATCACCTTTGTCAGTTCTATTCAGACGGGACCTAACATTGTTCTTAATCACCTATCGGACATTTACGTCATCCACAATCACTATATCCAGCACAACTGTGGCTTCCAACTTTCACAAAATACGAGCACCCAGCTCGACCACAAATCACACTCCCTTAGACATATTCGGGTACTCTCTCAGTCACCCAGACTTGTGTACACCAAACACACTTTCTCCATGCGTCACGCACAAGTCACAAAATGCTGACGTGAAGTCAGACATGAACTCAATCCCTGAGTTAAACTTAAACAAAGTGTTGACAACCTCAGTGACCTGTACTTAGACTCGCTCCAGCATTCACCCACATGAATCCGTTCTGTGACAGTTACTTTTATAATTGCCTCAAGCTGGCAACATGTATTAAACCGGAAGTGAAGTGAAAAGTTACAACCAAGGCATAGTGGGCTCTATTTCCAAATGCAGGGGAGGGCGAGAGAGAGAGAGAGAGAGACAGAGAGAGAGAGAGAGAGAGAGAGAGAGAAGGGGGGGGGCAGCTATTTCTGATGTTCAGATTTCCTCCTGTTGTAACGCTATGCGTTGAGTTCCCTATCATATCTAACCGTAAGTGTCCATCTTTGGGCAGATTTCTGATAAGCAGAATTTCTGATGGTCCCTGCGACTTCTACTTGTCCGGACTACACTGTAATTGTTTATTTATTTATTACTCAAGGTCTCAGGTTTCCTTCACCATTTGCTTACCTCTAACGTATGATCTCTGACCGCAATACTCGTGTCGCACACTTCTCCGTTTTCTGTGGTGTCAAAGGTGTAACCCTCCTTGTCTGACTTTACACCAATATGGACTCAATGAATACTGTCCCAGGACACAAGTTATACCCTACATCGTGCACGTTTACTCGTTTGAACAATGACGGGAGAATAATTAAAGCCAACACTTTCAGCATCTACAGCACATTTAGTAGACTAAGAAGTTTGAGTAAGTAAATAATGTGACCAATTACATATCAGACCTTTAACTGCAATATTATTTGTAAACGAACGATTAGTAGTTAAATGTTTGCCTCTATAGCCTGTGTCCTAAAAATATACTTTTAAGATTGTCTTGGTTCCTTCGTCGCGTGATCGGTACATTAAGTTGACCACGAGTAAAGGCTGCTTCTGGTAAGTATGCACCGATATGATCATATAACTGCCCATGTGCTTTGTTGTATTCCACAGCAAATACTAAAATCACTGCACAATGACGACGTCTCAAGATGTTTGGCTCTAAACTGATGCATGGAATGAAAACTTGTCCGTCTTAATAGAAAACCTGTGATGACTTTCTGTATTTTTACAAATTTAAACCCTCTCTTCTGTATGAGTCGGCGTCTGTGGCCTAATGGATATGAACGCAGTTTCATAATCCAGATATACCAGGTTCGAAACCTGCTGCAGGCGGTTTGGTAGCAGATCGCTTTGTGTGGATTTTTAACAATGGTATAAGCGCCGTACCGTTCAGAAAGCAATGGCAAACTACTGAATGAAAAAAATTGCCTAGAAAAATCACAAACAGCCAATAAAAGCTGGGGTTGATTGCCACGTCCTGTAAAGGATAAGCAACTAACTTTTAACTTCTGTATGAACGAAATGTTAAAGTTGGAAAAAAAAACATGAAAAGGTTTTGGATGGCCCTTTTATTATGAAACTAATTAATGAAACTTCTCCGGCACTTCTTGGCGGGTTACTTGCGAAGATGTCTGTTAAATTCGAATAAATTAGATTACTTACATCTCTATATGGGATGATATGAGTGGGACTCAATATAAAATTCACTGAAAGCTCAGTGCAATGCATGCCGTTTCCATATTTTCCGAAAATCTGGTGTGAACGTTTCGAACACACTGAACAATGCGTCATGAAAAGCGTGTTAGTTTTGAGGTGTTCAATTTAGTTGTCACGGTGTAATGCGTGTAATTTCCGTATTTTTCCGAAAAACAAACAGAAGAAATAGATGGTAAAGTAACACTACACAGACAGAAGAAATAGATGGTAAAGTAACACTGCACAGACCGAAGAAATAGATGGAGAAGTAACACTGCACATACCGAAGAAATAGGTGGAGACGTAACACTACACAGACAGAAGAAATAGATGGTAAAATAATACTACACAGACAGAAGGAATATGTGAACAAGTAACATTACACAGACAGAAGAAATGGGTGGAGAAGTAACACTACACAGCCAGAAGAAATAGATGGTAAAGTAACAGTGGCACAGACCGAAGAAATAGGTGGAGACTTATCAGGCCGCTGCCCTGGCAAAATTTAAAATTAGGAAACCTACCCACCACAAAAATATTTATGGAATGTGTGATTCCTATACATTATACGCGTATACACTAATTGGGATTCTCGCCGGTGCTACGGAGTTCGTGCACTGCGCTGAGATCCTCCTTGTGTAATCTAAGGGAGGAGATCGGAGCACTGATGGCGTTGTCCGTGTGCAATTCTTCTTCTTCTTCCTCGTTCGTCCTGAAAAGGACGGTGGTTGCGTTGTGTCTGTTTACGCCTAAGCTGTGATATCTGCACCTTTCGGTCGACACATCCGACTTCTGCACGGCATTTTTTAGGACCGGGTTTGCCTTCCCATTGCGATCCACACTCGCTCAGCCAGACTGCACTGCTGCAGACTGTTTCCAGGACCACCACGTGGAGGTGGAGTGCGGTCTTGACCAGCTCTGGTTCGCTGGTCCTGACGCAGGCAGTCAAGCTATGAGTCGCTGACTGCGTTCACTATTGCTGCGTCTTTTGGTCCCGTCCGTGTGCAATGATAGTCCTTAAAAACCAAACCAAACCGAACCAAAGGAAATAATTCAGTTTCACCATCCATGACAGAATGCCTTCTGGGAACGAGACTCTTGGTGCAAATCCAGAGGGACCCGTAAGGGGTCTTAGTTGCCAACTAATCTGTTTTTGTCTAGGAAAATGATGAGTTAGACGTGGAAAGATCTGGACCTGATGGCACGCGACAGAAGGGACTTGGCATGTGTTTGTTCTGTGCTCCTTGGGGAGCTAAAAGGTATATTGATTTATAGTGTGATTGATTGACTGTCTTCCTGTGTGTCTTCTCATGCTTTCTTTCTAATTTCAAGAAAATAGTTTTACTAACGACAACATTATCTTAATAATATGAACTAATTGTGATAATCTTCGTTGCAAAGATTGTACTTCAAAGATTTCTATATTCGTTAGTCACAATTGTTTAAATCTTAATTCGTTCATGTACTTAAAAATAATGTTTCTTACTTAATCCTTAATTTATTTTTTAATCATAAATTTATCTCTTGATAATTTTAATATTTTTTTTATTTCTTATTGTATTTAATAATGTATTTTCTTATATAGGTACTAGTACACATTGCTTGTTTGTTTTTTTAAATTTTGTAAACCTAACGATCCATAACGTTTTGAAATGCCAACATTATTTTCCGTTACCTTGTAATGTATTTGACTTCTTTAAACTTTAACATTACATCTTCTTTTAAGACCCTGCACGTACATTTAGTTTATTACCATACAGTGACATCAGTATTTACTGCTTTTCACTAAGGACTCTTAAACACTGTCTGGTATATTGTGTAGAACCTAGGGCCATGCTCAAGCAATAATGTGTTTCTGGGTTTTGTTTGTATGTGTGTTTGTTTTTTTAAGCGTGCGTGTAGAAGTACAGTAAATACCAGGACAAATAAGAGTGTTCGAGAATATATATATGCAGCAGTTCCCAGCCATGTTATTCTTAATTTGTCGTATGGTGTATACATTTCTTTTTATTTTATTTTAAATAGAATGAAACGGTTACAAGTAATAAATAGTACGATCGCTTTACTGCAACACAAATTGAATGTGTGAAATCTAAATTATATTTGTTAAAGGATGAAATAGAACACACCTGAATGAAGCTTTCAGAAATAAGCAAAAGAACTGAAGACCACTAAGAAATAACCCCAGTCACGTAAATTACGATCTTACATCATGAAAAAAAAAAAAAAACCAAAAAAAAAAAAAAAAAAAAAAAAAAAAACAATCTTGTGTAAGTGAAGTGTAATTTGTGCTTGACTTAATCTCCAGTCTTGAAAAGGCAAAATTACAATAACATTCCCGGGGCATAAAGTGCATTACAGAACAACCGGACTTCCGAGATAAACCTCATTGTTGGACGAATCAGCATGACTTGTCAAATGGAGAATCTTGTAACTGTCTCGTTACTTTGAAGCACGCTATGTCAACCATATATGCGTTTCCATTATTTATTTGAGGTCTGATTCTGTATTGAATGTTAAGTCTGCAGAAAGTGTTTGGTTCAGAAATATTCGCACGTTGTTTGGTATTGTGTTTCCTTACTCAATAGAATACAATACTGACAAGACATGATGTTTGAAACTATTTTAAAATGTGTACTTCCTGACTTGTATCTCTGTGATAGACATGAAACATTGGTTAAAACTAGAAGCAACAACTACCATAATGAGTTAGACTTTTTAATGTTTTTCTTTTTCTTTCTTTAATTACCAGAAACAAAATAAAAATAAAATCTAAACTAACGGTTACAGGAAGCAGAAATGTGCAGCCCATTAGGAAATCATATACTGAACAGACGAGATCTCATGCAGAGTTGTAATAGTAATGTGATCATATACTGAACAGACCAGATCTCATGCAGAGTTGTAATAGTAATGGGATCATATACTGAACAGACCAGATCTCATGCAGAGTTGTAATAGTAATGTGACGTAGTTTGGTTTGGCTTTTTTAAGGATCATCTTCGTTGCACACGGACAAAAAACTCAATCGTTACTCCGATATCTCTCCCCCCTTGATCACACAAGGAGGCTCCCAATATGTTTATACAGGAATCACACATTCTATAAATATTTTTATTATGGGTAGGTTTCCTAATTTTTAAATTTTACCAGGGCAGCAGTCGTATGGCCTACTCTTTACGATTTCCAACTGCCGAGGAATGTTTAACGTGCACAATCCGCATACGGGACCTCCTATTTTTTCGCCCTTATCTGACAGGTGGAATCCCTGGAAGTGTGGATGATTTCAAGAGTCAATGAGTGTGTAATTATTCTCACATACATAGGTTCACTTCCGTATCTGTATACTATAGCATTATGCTTAGCTGGTGGTCATATGCGGATGACTCCAGATATGCCTTCGTGCATTGAAGAATACTTAATCCATTCTCCATAAAGTCTGTACTCGAATCTACTGCGCGTTGCATGCAATTATAATTGTGTGCCAATCCGACCCCAGGAATCTTTCAATGGGGTATAAGGTGTCGTGACAGAGCACCCGACCTACCTATTTTTTTGTTGTTGTACAGTATGTACTCTTACGAGATGCAGTTTGATTTTGAGTTGGATCACACTGTAATAGCCGCATTCGATATTCACCGTATTACTTTTATAAAAACGCAATACACTTATGGTCTTAAAATCTTATTGTAGGTAGTTTTTTTCTTTCCTCATGATGACACACACACACACACACACACACACACACACACACACACACACACACACACACGCACACGCACACGCACACGCACACACACACACATACACACATACACATTTTTTTTTTTTTTTTTTTTTTTCCTTAACCAGCAGCACTTGGGCTTTCAGCCCTTCGGCCCAATGACATGTCATTGCGAGGCTGGGGAACCTGAGGATTTTCCTTCCAACCCGGTCAGGAGCTTCGCTCCTTCCCATCCACAGAGGGTTTATCACAGGAGCCGTTCAGGCTATTCAGTCAAATTTCCGGCCGTAAACATTTCTTCAAACGCCGACGCCCGGGTTTGAACCATGAACACCTGGTCGCCAGTACAACGCCGAAGCCATTACACCAGCGCGGCTCCCACACACATACACATAAATATATATATTTTTTGCCTCGTTTTGACGAGGCACGCTCTGCTCAACCCAAACACAAGGTATGTCGGTTATATTAGGGCGTAAGTCCAAATATAAAAGGCCCTGCTGTCTGGTGAGTTATTGACATACAGAAGGCTGCCCAGTGCACTATTTATTTAAAAATAAAAATAATATAGACATTTACTTTTAGCGAAACAATCATTTCAAATAAGCTAATATATATTTTTTTTTACTTTGACATCTTATGTGTAACTTTTGTTGTTCATATGAAATTTTATGTGTTTTTATTTTGTCTTATTTAATACATTTCAGCGCCACTTCTAAATAAATCGGCGACCAGTGCGGCGGTACCGCTCGCCTCGCCCAAAGTTTGAGTATAGTTAGTTCACTGAGCCGATCTTCTTTAACTATAGCTTTAGGCGTAATATCATTCATCGTCACGTGTCAAGGTAATGTCATAATTTCAATTTTTTAAAATCACCAATTTCCAACAGCAGCAAATAAGATTGTGTTAGCATTGTTTTTATTATTAATGTCTGCAAATCCCCATTGACGTCTTGATTATCTTGTTCCTCATCTATTATGTCTTTAAGAGAGTCAGAATAATTGATCCAGCAACAGTTTACATCAATGCTTTAAACATGTAAGCATAAAATCGATGAAAACACGTCTTTTTCGTATTTTCCAGTTATTCAAAGGGCAGACAAAGGTTAACTGCTCACTGCAAAACTCTTTTCCGAAGGTCTTCGTACCGTCTGTTCTCCTGCACTCCGTGCCAGCGTAATGGAATAGTTAAAAGAAATAATTTTCTGAGACATCATTCAAGCCAACAAGATGCCATCTTGTCGTTTGTGTAGGAGAGCAGATGTTGAAAGACAGGGTGCTTTATTTTTAAATATTTCTTTCTCACACGCAACGGCAATGCTGTATTTATTACATGTGACTGAATATTGAATCTGGGTAGTCATAATATAGGTCCATGTATATGCGTATTTTTTGGGGAAGCTATCGGACTTGAGTTTACCCCACCTCGCCCCCCCTCCCCCCCTCAGAAACGTTATTTTTGCTGTACATTGGGTGACCAAAGTTTCGCTTTATGTTGCGCATATATGCATATACCGCGCCCGAGTGGCAAAGTGATTAGAGCACATGCTTCTGAAGGAAAGACGACCGGGTTTTAAAGTCTCCAATCTAACCAGCTGTCAAATTTGGTGCCTGGCTACACTCTTAAGTTAGGGACATCGAAGACAAGTAGTAGCAAAACCGGTCACCCTCAAGTCATAAGGCTGAGACCTAGTGTATGTGAAGTCTCAAACACTTCAATCACCATATTGCAGTATTTGATGTAAGATTACTTTTACCTTGACATTAAACAAATAGATTAAAATACACGTTTGGTTTGAAGGACCATCATCAGTGCACACGGAGAAGTCCATCAGTGCTCTGTTCTCCTCCCTTAGATCACACGAAGAGGATCTCAGCACAGTGCACAAACTCCGTAGCACCGCGAAGATCAAAATGTGTGTATACAGGAATCGTACATTCTATAAATATTTTGTGAGCTGGGTAAGTTTTCCTAAGTTTGTAAATTTTGCCAGGGCAGCGGCCGTACGGCCTGCTCTGTACGATTTCCTACTGCCGATGTATTTTTTAACTTGTGCAACTTGCTCACGGAACCTCCTATTTTTTAGCTATTTTCCGAGAAGGATAACCATCCGATCTCACTACCCATGAGATCATGGGGGAGTATGACGTCTTTATGGCCCACCGGTTCTGAAAAAAATGTCCAACAAATATATTCCATGTACTGGGAACCGAACCCGTTGCCCTCAGAATCAGAGGCGGACGCCATACCGTTTATGCTGATGACATGCTAAAAAAAAAAAAAAAAAAAAAATATATATATATATATATATATATATATATATATATATATTTATATATATATATATATATATATATATTTATATATATATTTATATATTTATATATTTATTTATATATTTATATATTTATTTATATATTTATATATTTATATATATAATAACAATAGCCCCTTCAGTCATAATTGACTATTGGAATGCGCCCCTGAGGTGACAGCCCTCGGCTGCCTATTTTCCTGGTGTTCCTTTCGACGTTTTCATGTGCTCATTGTGTGAGCTTCTCGTCGCCCAATCTGAGGTGGTGCCGTAGATAGCATCGCCACTTGGTACGATCGGCAGCTCCATCCTCCCAGGTTGCTGGATTTATGTCCAGTGCACTCGCGTCTCTCTCCTATATATATATATATATATATATATATATATATATATATATATATATATATATATATATATATATATATATATATATATATATATATATATATATATATATATATAGGGAGCCGCGCTAGCGTAGTGGTTACAACACCGCTCTGGCGACCGGGTGATACAGGATCAAACCCGGGCGACGGCATTTGAGGATTTTTCGTCGACCGGGATTTGGACTGGATTAACTCGAGACCTGGCGAGGACATTTGAAGGAGTGTCGTCAACCAGGGACTGGCGGCTCCTGAGCCGACCCAGCTGCAATGGGTACCTCCGAAATCGGCGAGTATTTGCCTGAATGGCGAGGGACACCTGTCTCTGTACAAGAAATAAAGGGATACTCACGTAAAATCAATGTCAGGTTAGACATAAAATAATAACCTGAGATTTCGCCTCGAGTATTAGCGGGCGAACAAAAAAAAAAAAAAAAAAAAAAATATATATATATCTATATATATATATATATATATATATATATATATATATATATATATATATGTATGTATATATATATATACACACACATACGTACAAATATATACACACACATACAGAGCCGGTGTAGGGATTTTTAACGATGGTGCGAGAACACGTGATTGCGCCCTTCGTCCCACTGTGCAGTAGTGTGTGTATTCTTTAAGAAAGGTAAAGATATAGTCCCATAACAGACGGAAATAGTGCCGCAGTAATCATCCCCTTTTGCCCCTCCCCATCTAGAGTATACTTTTGCTACATGAACGAAGGATTCACCGGTGTAATTAACATGGGGGCCATCTGGCAATCAAGCCCTATGTGAAACAGAGAGCGAAGCGCGGAGCAGGGCGTAATAGATTCTTTGATCAGGGTAACACACGATATTCAGTGAGATGGACCTTGGATTGTAAAACTTTCAGGTGAAAATTGCGTAGCTGATTTTCGGCAAGGCGGAGATGATGAAAGTCAAGAGGTGGTAAAATTACCTTTGATTCAAGAAATCGAACGGCAAATTGGCTCGGGTCTGGCAGTGGTGTGACTTTCGCATTAAAGAACGATAGTACGGAACATATCAATATATACCATGTCTCTCCGATAGCTATGATCAGTTGCCAGAAATCCATCTGAATTCACTAGCTCGTTATCTTAAGATTTCTCGTACAGAGTGAAAATTAATAGATTCCGTGGAGTGTTTCATTTTTCTGATTGCGGTAATTTATATACTAGATTTGAAGTGATTTAGTGTGTTTAACGTTTTCAATATATATTTCACTGAGATTTTCTGTGCTAATTAAATAACTTATAGCTAACTTTCCAGCCGTAGAGTAAATTTAATTACTCGCTATTTTTCCAGTAAGAGATGTTTTAAATTGACTAGTACATACATTAAAAACTGTCTACTGACGGCATATATTATTTACTTCTATCCATTTTATGTAATTTTTTTAAATGACTAGTGTTCATATCACGCGTTAACAGAGTGGTGTAGAGGTCCTATTTTTAACACGTGTTAGATATGATATTGATAATTTGGTTAAATGTTTATATGTTCTTTTCCTAAAATATAGGCTGATCAAACCTGAGTACTAGTGGCTTGTTTTCTTATGGCCATATGAACTTATGATCATACGAACTTATAATATTATAAGCATCCAAGAATATTTAATATTGATGAGCTTTTTGCTGTGACCTGTGCGGTCCAATTTTCTTCATTTTCCTGAGAGAAACCAGTATAGAACCATTGAATTATAATATTAACTGGGCCAGAACTATTACCAGATTTACTTATATATATATATCTCATCAGCCAACTGTGGCAATATATGACTCCTGTGAAATGTGCAGTCAGCAACTACGGAGAGTCTGGGGCTGGATTTGGCAAACTTAAATTTGACACTAAATATATATCTATATATATATATATTACTTATTAGGGTATTTCCTTGGAATGCCTGCGACAACTACTGGGGTAAGTGCATCTGAAAGTGGACACTGCGTGTATGTGAATTGAATGAACAGAAAAAAAAACTTGTCTTTTGTTAACATCATATACTTATATAGTTTCTTCTTTCTTTCTTTTTTTTTATCTCAATAATCTGATTAGTCACGGGATAGTTTACATTAGGAGTCTACTCTTTTCCCATACTGACTATTTCATAACTTATTGTTAACCTTTGATCTTTTGGGTTAATTAACCTCTGTTGGGATCGTCATTTCTTTTCCTTTACCAGAGGGGAGAACCTATTTGATTATTTTTTTCATTTTTGTCTGTAAACCATAATCTAGTGATTTGTAAGCTTATTGTTGTGATCTTTTATTGATAATAAACTTTATTAAACCTTCAGTTATCGTGTCGGTCAACCCTTATCCACTAAATGTTATTCATAGTTTGTTTTCACGTTCGGGCGTATTTGTCACAGAATTGTGTGCATTTGAGTGTAGTATAACTTGTATTTTCGTACAAGGAGAGAAAGTGCGTCTGATTTAAAAGTTGGTAGTCCAGATAGGTTGGATTAGATAAATTATTCTATCCAGAGACTGTCCTTTCTCTTACACGATCACCCTCGTGACAAAAACTATTCCTTACCCCTTACTTTCACATTGTCATCACTATCACCTCTGTTCACCTCTAATATAAACATCTATTACCTATCTGATCAATCATACACGACAGATACTGCCGTTGGAGAGTGAAGTGTTGGAGACTTCACCATACTAGGTCCAGCATCGAGAAGTGTGGTGACCAGTTCCCTTCTTCGCTGCCTTTCCCTTCCTAACTCAAAATTAGGTACCCATTTACAGCTGAGTAGACTGGAGCGTGTCGGTACTGTTATTCAAACCCGTAACCTTTGCCGTGAGAGACCAGCGCTCTAACCACTCTGTCAATCGGACACTCATGTATTCTTACACGACTCAATTTCATGCTATTGAGCTGGATCATTGTTTAATTTTACGCAAGTGATATTTACTGTAGCATTATATACAAACATAATACATATTGTTCTCTCACATCTCATTGTAGGTAATATTTTTCTTTATTCATTATGAATTACGGATCGGGGCCCAATGCGTTATTTTTGAAAAAAAGGAGTCATGTAGACATATAGGAAAACAATTAGTTTCATATAAGGAAAAAGTTTTTTTATACTTTGAAATGTTCTGTGACATTTTCTTGTTCTTTTATGTTTTTGAAATAAATTGTGGCACCTCTCTGAAGCCAGTGTCGGATTTGGTCACACTGCCCAAGAGCCGGCCCTATATGTGTGTGTCTCTGGGTATATACATATATGTGTACAAGAGGGAAAAAACACTGGTAGTAATGGTGCCTGACATAACAGACAAGGACTTTTCACAAATTCTTTGTGGACCTTTAACTCGGATTCTGTACTGACGTCGTGACGCGTCATTCTTGGTGGTTTATGGCAATGATGGTGTCGCTTCCATGTCAGAGAAACTCAGCGAAGCGCGTGCCCACGAGTTTACTTAAAATATATATTCGCATTTTTCGTCCTTCAAATTTAAATTGGCTATTTCCGATGCGTGTAGCATTGTACTTTTGTGAATGTTACTAGAGACAGTAATTACCATCATTCACAATACTCGTGTGTCTCGTTAAAATGTTTATACTTGACATCTGAAATTTCTCACTGTCACGAGATGGATGGGACTGTGGAAGTAGCCCTCAATCGTCAAACGAATACTATTGTTTAAGTACTGTAGACATTTTAAGAATCTGGGAGCAAGGAAATAAGGAGCGATGCTATATTTATATAAGTTACCACTAGCCATGGCAACGTGATCAGGTGGATGAAGGATCTTGTTTCTTCTAGGAAAATCCTCACATTGGGCACCTGGAAATTCGAGCGCTAAACGAGCAAGGGGAAACTGTACCGGTGGCAGTAGAAATGGAAAGCTATAAAACTGAAATATTGGGACTGTGCGAAACCAGGTTAAGGGGCGGAGCTACGATAAAATGCTATTTTCGATATTAATCACATGATTTCAATGAAAATCATTGATACACATAATGAAGAGTTTGGTTGTATATGCACAACATTGTCACTTAATGCATTGGTTTCCGTGGAAACGACGGTCATATGCGATTATATTGTTCTATTTAAATTTGCTAAGGCTTTTTATTTATTAATCTATCAATACGAAACTTAAACAGAATGTTTTATCATTATATTTTACAACGTTTATCAGATTGTATTTTAAATAACTTAAGTAAATCCTTAAAATGCTCTCTAGATCCTCCCCTGAAACTGAACAAAGGAGAAATAGTGCTGTTACTCAGAGCATGAAGAATAGAGTACCCCACCACGATGAAGATGTGGCTATATTGCTGTCAAATAAAGGGCAGAAGGTACTCATTTAATAGGAAGCAACGGAACCCAGACTAGTATTAGCACTTTTAAAAATTACCTAAAAGAAAATAAAGATGAACATCTGTGTTTTGCATCCGCCAGCTAAGAACAAAGAAGAATCACTGAAAGGAAAATGTCGTACAGAGCGTCAAAATACCATGGATGAACAGAGAAGGAAAGACATTACAATTTTGATAGGTGACTAAATGCAAAGTTAGGAACAGACAATAGTGCTTTTGAATAGATCCTGGGAAAACAGGGACTTTGGGTAGTGAACGAATGTTGAGAAATAGACATTACCAATTGAACACTGTGATAATGTTGAAAAATGATGATGATAATGACAATGGTGATATGGTGGTGATGGTTATGTCTTTAGAACTCGTTTGCTTTAAGTGAAAGCGTCTGTCGTCTATTCCCGTGTAATGATTTTGACGTGGCCGAGTTAGTGAACGTTGCCAGCTATCCCCAGGAGCTGAACGAAATGCGGTGATTATGCTGGTGACAACGTCAGGCAACTTATAACTGAAGCACTGAAATTAGAAGTGTCACTGAGGTTACATGTTTCTGAAAAGCAAGCATGTAAGAAAAATGTGTATACCCTGGCTGATATCAGAAAAACCGATACAGAAATTTGTGGGAAGCAGAGCATCCAGGATACAAGAAAAATAATCCATATTATCAGCTCAGCAGAAGTGAACAAGCAGTAATCTTCAGACTCCGCACAGACCACACCAGATTGAGATACCATCCATTCAACAAGTTAATCATAGAAACTACTGATGAGTGCCGCTGTGGTAGCGATAAAATTACTGCTAAACTTCTGCTACAAAGGTTCCAAATAAATGAGAATGAGAGCACATATGGTCGTTACCAGTATCATTCTTGGACAGACTATATGGAGATACTAACAACCACGGGCTGACCAGTGCTTTCTTTACATACCGCGTTGACGTCTGAGAGTGTGCGAAGAAGTACCCTGTGACGAAATTTTGTTTGTCCCATTTTTCTTGTCTTAAATTCTCTCCGTCAGGTTACTCTATCATCCCTTCGCATTCTCCTTTTTTCATTATTTTGCGTACGCTTTCATTGATCACGGTTTTCTTTTCACGCTTTTACTAATACCATCTCATCTCTGGACCGTGTGCAGAACCAAATTCTCAGGTTAATTTGTGGAGGGATGAGATCAACACCCACAGCCGTATGTGAGATAGATGCCAATATAGAGCCGATGGATATCAGGCGTAAAAGAGCACTGACTGAAGCTGTAGAGAGATACAGGAGACAAGAGAAAGACCACCCAAACAAAGTACTTATTGACATTTGGAAACAAACACGAAGACTGAAACAACTATCTCTCCTGGACAAGGCCAAAGGGGAAAATGATAAACACCATCTCCCGCAAGAGAGAGAATTGGAAAACAAATACTTTGGACCACCCCTTGGGAAAACTTCCATCAACCAACTGTCAAAACACAACTGATAGATAAAACGGCCAACAAGGAAACACTACCCACAGTCTTGAAGACGTGTGCCTTGGAGACCATAAACAGCTACCCAACATCAGCAATCCAGGCCTACGCAGATGGTTCAGCTTTCAAGATCACTTCTTTTGCAGGATATGGCATCTGCATATGGTACCTGGATGGATCCTCTTATGAGATCTGTGACTCCTGTGGTGAAAATTGTTCAAATTACGAAGCGGAGGCTGAGGCCATCACGACAGCCATTGAATTACTACACCAACAGTTTGACCTTATGGAACGAAAGCCATCAGATATAGTGATTTTCAGTGACTCCATGTCTGTTCTGGAAGCACTTAAACAGACTCCATATGAAAACAAAGACATGTTTCTTGTAGGAAGAGCGGTTCACAACTTGATCACAGCCTCCTCCATCAGTGTAACCCTACAGTGGATCCCTGGACACAGTGATCTAACTGAAAATGAGACAGCTGATAGACTTGCTAAAACAGGAGCCTCTAAATAACAAAAGGACAGACACTGCAGCATGAGAACAGTCAAACAGATTCTCTGAAACAACACAAGGGAAATCTGGCTGAACAGATGGGCAAACGGGCCGACTGGCCGAAATGTCTTTAATGAAATGACCTGCCCAAAAGACAACGACAATATAAACAGACTCAGCAGGAGAAATCAAAGTCTTATCTTTCAGTTCCGAACAGGACACGCCAGAGTCAATATCCATCTGAACCGTATCAACCCTCAGCACCTACCCATGTGTAGACACTGCTCTCATCCCTATGAAACAACCAGATACCTCCTCATGGAGTGTCCATCACTCACAAACGCCAGGAAAAATTTTTTACAGACACCTCTGACAGTCACCAACTCACTGTATGGAACAGTAAAACCCCTGCAGAAAACCTACACTTTTCTAAGAATGGCATTGGGCTGCCAAGAGTAGACATGCTCAGCAGCTATGGGATATCGACAACAACAACAACTTTTCACGCCCACCCGGTTTACTTGAACGTTTGATCTGGTTTTCTGCAGCCACGCCGACGTGTTTGTTTGATTAATCGTCAATACCAGGCGGATTAAAAGTTTACAGGTAGCAACATTATTGTTAAGCCAGACGCGCGATTGAGAGATAACAGTGTGATCTTCATCCCAGATGTCATCTGGCGACAAACCCAGACTTGTTTCGGGGAATATCGATAACGAATGTTTGATCCGTAAACATGACTTGCAGATGGTTGCCACAAAACCCTGTTGCGATGGGTTTTAAAATCTGAACACCGAATGGTATTTTATTATGTATTAACTTTGCAGACATGGCTAGGTGGAAAGGAATGGAATACGAGTAATGATGTACCACTTCCGGCAGATGACTTTGCTGTGGTAAACAAGTACGAGAATATAACATGTAAGGGGAATATTTTAAGTTGTCATGTAGTAATGTTCAGCACGACAGTGGGGAAACCCCTACCAAAATCAGAAGCTTAGTTGTAGTTGGTTTAGACTGGAATGCTGGACTAAACTGATTCTGATTGGATCTTTCCCCAATGAAGAAACATGTGCGTGGGAGCAAAGATTTTCCTTATAACCTAGAGAATTTTAAGACTTACACACTGCATTTCCATCTCGCCAAGGAGAAATCTTAGACAGCAAGGATAACGAATAGAGTCAGGATTCCAGTATGGGACAGGACATAGCACTAGAGGGTCTTCTAAAATTAGAAAGGATAACCCCTCAACTATTGTACTGGAAGTCACAAGTCCTCGAAACCTGTCTACAGCGTGAATAGTTGGGAGTATACAAAACTACCGAAAGACGGCATCTTAAAACAGTTTCCCGACAATATTCGAACACTTGCTGTGCATCTAGTCTGTCACTCACCCGATAATCGGGTTTTTGGTCAACGTTGCCAGAAGTCAACGCTATAGACACCGAGGACAGAGAGGTCTTGAGTACACGTGACAGAACAACCTAAGTAGTAACACTGGCCGTGTTGTAAGAGACGTGCTACTGCCAAAAAACTTCAACTCCGGAAGAGACGAAACAGTCCAACAACCTGTGCGAACCAATAGCTACTAAAGTAGACGTCAGCTGACCCCACATGGTCAGCTAAGTAACATACCAGTTTAGCGAATTGACATTTCCAATTTCGTTCTCTTATCCACCAAAATTTAAGATCGTCCAGTGGTGACCAATATCATCGCTTCATTTTTATAAACCACTTATTTATTTTATCTTGTTAACCAATAAGTGATTATTAAACCAGTTTATCTGTACGAATTAATTTATAGTTGGATTCATCAGTATTAAGTAAATTGTATGTCTCCATCCGTATGACTCATATTGTTTTAAATATATATAACCAGATAGAGCTATTAAATTAATATTTTGTTGAACCACCTTCAGCTCGGCGCTCAGAAAAAAAACAAGGAAAGAATTTTCCTCACAGAAGGGACGGAGAATAATAAGTTCATAACGGCTTAGATGACCTCAGTTGTTATACCTGCCATTCTGTAAAATTCATGTGAGGCTCCCTGAAATATAAGCATCATTCTTCTATTTATATATCTGCCAAGAGTAATCTTGACGAAGGTTGATACCTTTTAAAACAATCATCCTTTTACTCGGAGTTTGGCCAATAGTGGACTACTACTGTAGCGCAGTGGAGACGATCCCGCCACATACCCTGGCAAAATTTAAAAAAAAAAAAACCTAACCACCACAAAAATATTCATAGAATGTGTGATTCAAGTGAACGAATTTTGTGAACTGTGCTAAGATCCTCCTTGGGTAATATCTAAGGAAAGAGATCGGAGCACTCATTGAGTTGTCCAGGTGTAATGATGATGGTCCTTGAAACAAAAGGAAACTCTATCTAGTCATAATTATCAATTTGCTGCAGGAATAATTCCTCTTGTTGGTCTATGTGATCTACGCTATGTCCGTTTGCGACAAGTGTAGCTCTAATATATTTCGATTGTTCTGGCAATAATTAAGTTTAACCGACAATTAGGTTGAACAGTCTAGACTCTACCGAGATGGTAGATGAGCTAAAGGTGAAATGAAGCGCATACGACGATATTCTGCTCTGTTCCTATTTCATTTAGAAACAACAACAAAATTGTGCGACCATTTGTAGTTGAAAAGAAAAAATAAGCTCATATCGTGGTTAAAGACCTGATAGTTGTAAAGGAGACAGCCATTGTTTTCATTGTCTTGTCTGTTTACAAGTTAGCTTTTGCTACTTTTAAAATGTTTAACACAATGTTTTCTGAAGTGTTTATTTGTTATAATTGTCGCAGTGCGCAGAGCACGACCTACTTTATTGACAGTTAACAATACTGACGATAAGGAAATAGATGACATAGACTGACAAGTATCTGTATTTGTTATTGGCTAAGTTAACTAAAAGTTAAACAGACGAGGTTAGGACGGTGCAGTTTATTGAAATGGCAGTATGTCAAAAGAAATTAATGATTAAGTCGAACTTTGGACTGTACCAAATTACATCAGCAGTGATTCTAGAAATAGATAGGTAAATCAGCAGTGGTTCTCACAATGTGGTAAATGTAATAGAGAAACCCCTAATGAAGTTAGCAGTTACTAATGTAGATAAAGTGAGAACCTTCCAACGAACTAAAAAAAAAAAGTTATATACTCGTACTTTCAGTTAGTTTCAACCGGTTGGGACAGAAATAGAAAGCATCAAGAAACCTTTTTCAGAGACTACAACATTGTAACAATTAGTTCTCTGTGTCTAGGCGCCCGATTTTTCCATCTAAAAGGAGAGTAATAGATGCCTGTCTGATACCGTTTTTGATACCGTTATGATACAGTTTTTGATACAGTTTTTCATCAAAAAGGACAGAATAATAGATTACTGCTGAACGAAAACTTTTGATAGATTAGTTTCGCCTTGACTGGACGTTGTAGCACTCGTACCAAACGGACGATAATCACTGTAGGAACGTGTTATTGAAGACTATAATATTAGCAAGCCATTCGTTACCAATTATAACCTACCATTTGTTACCATGAAAAGTACTTGTAAAGACATTGTGAACAAAGAAGATCTGTGGCCGTGTATGTTTATACGGCACTAGTAGTTATATTGGTTTTATGTAGTCAGAGTTAATTCTTCATATGTTGTGGTGGTTCAAGTGATAACTGGCCTTCCGCCAGAGATGGTGATACTTGACCTTTTGTTAATTTATTTCAACCCAGGAACGTTCTTCCCTTTGAGTTTGGTGATACTCAAAACAGTTTCAGCACAACAACGTATAATCCACAAGAAATTACTGTAAAGTTCCACAAACAGCAATGTAGAAAAAAATTCAATTAGAGTTTATTGATGTAATTAGACAAACACTGTAAATTTCACAATGATGATTGTTTATCCGATATGAAAAAAATATGTAATCCAACTGAATAATGTAGGTACATCCGGATAGAATAATATATGTATATCCACAAGAAATAATTTACAGATTTGTTTACTCAAAAAAACTTGTCTTGGTATCCTCAAAGACGAAGTTCACCTAACACTATCTGTAAAAAATCCTCTAGTCTAAAATCATGGTATTCTTGGAATCATAAGTCCTGAAATCGCTGCCAATCGCCCACAACTCTTCTATTTATACTATTTCTTCTTTATTCCCGCCTTTTTTCACACGACCCGTCCTTTTTTTCACACGACACAATAGTTAACATTCGCACTCCTCTTCTCAGCTTTTCGACCTTTTTGCACACGACATTCTGTTATTTCGACTTTATTTTCACATGTGTGATCTTTTCCAACTTAACAATGGGATTAAAAAAAACCCAGATCACACAAACATTCATTTCCCACTTTCGCGCTTATAAAACCCATTCATTATTATCTGGGACTGACCTACGTTTACCCTGTCAGAGCAGTAACGGCAACTGAACATTGAATGAATGCTGCGTTTTGTGTAAAAACGTCTTATTTGCATTTAAGGTCTGTCATTCTTACATGTATCATCTTCTAGCACATATAAACGCTTAGCGTTAAAGTAGGAGGGACAAAGCTAGCGTGAAAGGCCAAGCGGTCACATACGTCCCTGGCCACACAAATGTATCCCAGAGGGAGACATTTGCGTACTATCAACTAAGTACCTCGTGCTAGTGATTGTTATAAACGACTAACCAATTGGTAGGGTCTCTTAGAGAGAAAAAAAATTTAAAAAAAAATAAATTGTTCGTAAAACGAGGGATCCCAGTATATTTATAATGCGTAAAACGGGAGATACATAAAATTTGTTAATACACTTCGCCATTGAACAGTATTGGTGTACACTACTTATTAACAATATCAATATGAACAACGCTGTGCATTAGTCATCACCATATTGATAACATACTTAATGATAACATTTAAATAAAAAAATAAAAAAAAAATAAAAAATAATCGCATACGATTTTCATGGGTTGTGCAAACAACACAAATAAAAACAAAACAAAAAAAATACTTTGGCAATATTTAACAGAATTGACTAACATTCATTAAGTATTTAGCAATCTTAAATGTAATAGCTGCAACGAACATCAGCCTAACAGCATAGAACTAATGGTCAAACATCAGACCTTGGGACGCAAAAAAAAATGTAATATACGAGCTCGTATATATATATATATGTATGATATGGGAATATACATACATGGCAATGTTAATCTATAAATTTATTATCAACAAAATATGAACTAGAGCTGTACGCTCTCGTAACTGTCAATATAGAACGTGGTAAATATAATACAATCATATGATACAGGCGACCCCAATCCTGCCACTGCGGTCAGTGATTTACCAGGATGTATATGGGTCTTAAACACCAAAAATCTGGACAAGTTTGGTGAACTGTCTATGTGTCTATATAAATATAGCATTATTAATCTGGTTACATGGAGTTACAAAGTATTTATTTAAAAATGTCTCTAATCTATCGGGTGTTGGAGTATGAACTATCTCAGTTACCCTGAACCAAGTACCAAACTGTTTATAGGTTCGTCATCAAATATAAAATCTGCATGCAAATGCAAGTTCATAATAATGGACAACAATTTGTCAAGAAAATATACTGTAGCGTTCCGCTTACAACGTGACAAATGGTCAGAAAAATACAGGTACATCAATATGTGATGTTTATTTCTCAATACAAGGTATAATGGACAACAAATTGTCAAGAAAATATACTGTAGCGTTCCGCTTACAATGTGACAAATGGTCAGAAAAATACAGGTATATCAATATGTGATGTTTATTTCTCAATACAAGGTTTATCAACATGTGAACATATCCGTTATCATGTTAGCGATTTCCCATGAAATCGTCATCGTTTGCATGTAACAATGTAGTATTTCGCAAATCCGCGAACTGTGTTGATTAGCATATAAGTTTTACCCAACTTGCAAAATGCATTAAGTCAAATTTTAGGTGAAAATATATATATATGTCTCAGTTATTTAGTGGAGTGGGGTGTATATTGGGATAAATGACGGAGTATGGTTTATCACCGTGGGAGGGTGTTGAGGATTGTGCGCGATTTTCCAGTACTCATTCAGCTGAAGTGGTTCGTGGTGCAACCATGCGAATGCTGCAGACATTCACATGCTTGCAAACCCCGAAACAATCCTCAACAGAGGGGAACGAATGTCAGTCATGGGAATGTACTCGGGGGTCTTAGGGGCGTTAGCTGTGTCAGTGGGGGTAACAATGTCCTCATTATCTTTTACCGATGTCCGCTGTGGACATCTCATCTTCTTGTACACATGGTATTTGTCGTAACAGCATCATTAAGAAAAATAGCCAAAATACATTCTCGATGCGATTGAACATTATAAAACGGTCTTTCCATAACACAAAAGGAAAACTATGAGTTAACACATTTAAAAAAAAAAAACTCTCATGTGTCACAAAGGAAAAATATGTGTGTGCGTATAGTATGTTTGCTTTTGTCACTAAATTCATCAAGAAGGGGGAAAAAAACTGTTGTAAAGCATAAGTCCTATTATAAAGATTTTCAAAGGCAAAAGTGGTGTAATTTGTACAGTGGGTACTCTTCTAATCATAAAGATTTCGTACCTAACACTTGTAAAAAAAATGTTTGTATAACTAGAGAACTGAGATAATTTAAAGTTCTGTTTAACCTGGATAATATAGTGTTATAGAATGTTTGCAAAAGTTCTTCAATTTCTTGACATAGCGGTGTAAAAGATGTAGTCCTAATGACAGTCCATGTCGATGAAGAATCTGAAATAATTGTATAACATTAAAACACAGTGGCGTCACGCCATAATAACTTGTTAGTATATGTGGGTGTTGCAGATGTCATAATTATCACTATCATCAGTATCATCAGCAGGGTCTTGACTGAGGCTGACATCTTTCTGAAAAAATAAAATTTCCTACCAAAAAAAAAAAATGGACACTAGTGACTTTAGATGATGGGGAACGAGGGGTAGTACTATTTGTAGAGAAAGTACTCGTTGGGTACTATAGCTGGGTGAGTACCTTTTTGTTATTAGAGAAGATTGATTCTCCAATAAACTAATAATCGTTGAACTGGACGTTTACGAATGTTGACATGAGGAACTTGGCGATGTCCCTCAAGGTAGCTTTTGTCAATCGTTGTTCACAAGAGGATGGCGTATTTCGCACTGTCGAGTGTGTGGTGGCTGCAGTTGTTGAGGGTAAGTATGAAGTAGTATTGAAATGGTGCACCTCATGCTGCGTTTTGTGAGGCTGTCTGCGTTTGCATCAGAGTGGTAGTTGCTTGTTGAAGGTTGTTCATTTCTATTGTTTGTTTGTTGTCTGGGTTCCATGGTATGTCTTCTGTCATCAAATGTTCGCTTCACATAATCACTGGGGTTGCGACGGGGGTCGCGTAGGGAGTATGTTGGGGCTGATGAGGGGGTAGGGAATTATGGTTGTGATCATGTGAATAACGTTGCGAACACCGATGTGTTGTTTCTGTGTATTGCGGCTAGACTCTCATGTCATTCTTATGATAAGTTCTTCTGTAGGGCTTCTGTGTTTCTTCTTAACTGTGTCCTCCACATACTCCTCTTGCATCATATCGTTCACAAGCTGTCTTACCTCTTTTTTTTCTTCATTTTCTGACCTCGATTACGATTTGCTTGCTCTATTCTGTGTCTCTTCATGTTTTCTTCATCTAACATTTTCGTTAGAACCATATCTATTTTATCTCTTGTTTCTGGAAAGTGTGTATGATATTTTTCCTGTAGCAGTCTCCATACTATACTCCTTGATAAATGAACCTCAGGCCGTGCTATGATGGCTGCTATCACCGGTTTCAACTCCTCCATGTTTGGTTCATCCACTTTAACCATTTTCTTACTCGTGTCATTCACTTCTTCTCTCACGTCTTTTCCCAACTTTTCCACCATTTCGCACCTCTCCGTGTATTCTAACTCATCCTCCTCATCTGACGATACCCCGTCTGAGTAACTTGATGAATCTGAGAACACTGGTCTTTCCACTATTTTGATTCCCCAGTAATTAAGTTCCTCCATTACTCTCACCACAAGTCTGCAAATTTCTTCCTTCCTTTCTGATAAGTCTGTATCAAACTTTCTCTCCAGAAATCTTTGTACATATTTTAGTACTACTGTGTCAAGTTTAGCTCCCTTCAGTTCGTCTTTGAGTGCTATCTTCATCTCCTCTGTGCTTACACCTCCCTGTTTCGTCTTCTGTACTGTTCCTGTACGCCTATAAGATGTATCCATGTCCTGTACTTCTTGTGCACCTGTTTTGATAGGATTCTTTCTTACTGCTTTTCCTATACGCCTGCATGATGTGTCAGTGTTAAGGTCAACATCTGTTTGTGTTGCTGAAACTGCAGCTCTATTCTCTGTTTGTGTTGCTGAAACTGCAGCTCTATTCTCTGTTTGTGTTGCTGAAACTGCAGCTCTATTCTCTGTTTGTGTTGCTGAAACTGCAGCTCTATTCTCTGTTTGTGTTGCTACACTGATCATAGTTGTTTTCTTCACCTGTGGTTCTGGGTCATTGACCTGACTTGACCTGTCAACGTTTGTTTGTGTCGCAACACAACTGATCTTTGTTTTCTTCACTTGTAAGTCTGGCCTTGGTTGACTAGTAATCATGGGGGCCCAACGTGTGTCATTTGATGTTACAAAACCGACCTGGTGATGTATGTTAGGTGGTGTTCTCCATTGCTGTATTGGTCTGATATGTACCCTCATTCCATCTTCTGTCGTAATCATACATGTTTGTTGATCAGTCGTTGTGACATTATTTACTTCCCATATCTTTTGTTGTTTGATTCCGTTGATAAAATTTCTAACAGCTATGCGACAATATCTTTTATTGAGACTGTTCCAGTGGCTGCCGACAGTGGCTATGCGACCCGTGTTGTTGCTGTTGTCTCGATACTTGATCTGGGATCTTCTACTGTAGTTATGTGGTGTGCTCTCTGATTCACTCCGGCAATATGTATTGTTGCTCGTATATCTGTGTCTGTTCATTAGCCATCTCCGAAATGTGTTAGAATCGCCCGTGAAGGGGGTTATAACCGAGCGAATTTGGTTATATTTATTATAGTGATCTACATTGGATAGTGTGTCTGTTATCCGTTGCAACGCGGTCATTGTGGGTTCGGACTCTACAGGTAAGGTTATGTTAGCAGGATGTACGTTTGCCTGTTGCATTTCCTGTTGCTGTTGTAGCTGCTGTGCATATAACGCATGTTGTTGTTGCTGTTGTTGCTGTAGTGTATACAACGCCTGTTGTTGCTGCTGGTGTTCTAGGCTTGGATCCATTTTATTGATTATGCCTGTCTGTCTTCACCAAAAAAAGGGCAGGTCACGGCGCCAATTTGAAGATATGTGCCCGCGTCAGTTGAATGCGGCACTAGTAGTTATATTGATTTTATGTAGTCAGAGTTAATCCTTCATATGTTGTGGTGGTTCAAGTGCTAACTGGTGTTCCGCCAGAGATCGTAATACTTGACCTTTACTTATTTTTTCAACCCAGGAATGTTCTTCCCTTTGAGTTTGGTGATACTCAAAACAGTTTCAGCACAACAACGTATAATCCACAAGATATTATTGTAAAGTTCCACAAACAGCAATGTAGAAAAAATTCAATTAGAGTTTATTGATGTAATTAGACAAACACTGTAAATTTCACAATGATGATTGTTTATCCGATATGAAAAAAATATGTAATCCAACTGAATAATGTAGGTACATCCAGATAGAATAATATATGTATATCCACAAGAAATAATTTACAGATTTGTTTACTCAAAAAAACTTGTCTTGGTATCCTCAAAGACGAAGTTCACCTAACACTATCTGTAAAAAATCCTCTAGTCTAAAATCATGGTATTCTTGGAATCATAAGTCCTGAAATCGCTGCCAATCGCCCACAACTCTTCTATTTATACTATTTCTTCTTTTTTCCCGCCTTTTTTTACACGACCCGTCCTTTTTTTCACACGACACAATAGTTAACATTTGCACTCCTCTTCTCAGCTTTTCGACCTTTTTGCACACGACATTCTGTTATTTCGACTTTATTTTCACATGTGTGATCTTTTCCAACTTAACAATAGGATTAAAAAAAACCCAGATCACACAAACATTCATTTCCCACTTTCGCGCTTATAAAACCCATTCATTATTATCTGGGACTGACCTACGTTTACCCTGTCAGAGCAGTAACGGCAACTGAACTTTGAATGAATGCTGCGTTTTGTGTAAAAACGTCTTATTTGCATTTAAGGTCTGTCATTCTTACATGTATCATCTTCTAGCACATATAAACGCTTAGCGTTAAAGTAGGAGGGACAAAGCTAGCGTGAAAGGCCAAGCGGTCACAGATCAACAAACAATAAACAGGCACGAAAACGTTTTTCTGGATCTTATTTTAGGATAATTCATGTGCTTTCATTGTGATGTATAACACCGTGCCTGTACTTCTGTCGTGGTATTACGACATACATGTCGTCCAAGTCAAAATTGACATAGTACGTGTCCATAGATGTTTCTGTGATTGGAGAAGTGTTTGCAGTTATGATCAATGTTTTTAAGCAATCATATCTGATATAAAAAGGTCTATCACCAACCAACAATGAAAGATACACGACCACAAAAACTAAACTCAGTAGAAACAACTGGGGAATGATAGAAAATAATACAAACACCAAAGAATAAAATTTTCAATCAAGAAACACCAATCAACACCAACAAGTAGCCAGCCTTCTCATCCGGAAGAACGAACCTGCTGGGTTATCGCATAACACACAACGCTAGAGATTTCCACTATACGATAAAAAAAAGTGCATCGCCATTCAAGGCCTATTCAATAAACAAAACACGTGCCTCGCCATTTAAGGCCTATTCAATACACAAAACACGTGCCTCGCCATTCAAGGCCTATTCATACACAAAACACGTGCCTCGCCATTCAAGGCCTATTCAATACACAAAACACGTGCCTCGCCATTCAAAGCCTATTCAATACACAAAATAGTACGAAGAAACCTTCAAGAACAATTGCCAAATCAACAACTTGGCTATTCAACAAACATTTACATTGTGACGGTATTGCCTCCCCTGCCTTGCAGTAGTGGTGCAACGGTGGCCAAAACTCAAGAGTATCTATTATAGGCTTCAATGGAGTCTATCTTTACACAAGATTACTCTTGGCAGAAATGTCGATAGAAGAGTAGTAAAGCTTCTATCACATGGGAGTCTTCATAAGATATTCAGATAATCGAGAACAACGCTGGCTGTCGCTAAACACGTTAATTCTATAATCTGCCGACACTTATGAAGAATTTAGCAATGGTTTATTCTAGCTCGTTGAGCCCCCACCGCTGAGTTAATCAATAGAATTATATATATATATATAGCTCTGTTTAGGGTGTGTGTTTAGTAACTTTGACTGAGACAAACATGTAGTACATTTAAAAAGGATTAAATCGAAGTTAAATTTGTAACATTACAAAGAACAAAATTTAATAATCACTTTAAGTTTTAACAGTTGGAAAATAATTTGAATATTTATGAAAAGGATTTTCATCACTTGGATAGGGAGCCGCACTTGTGTAGTGGTTACCAAACTGCGCTGGCGACCGGGTGACCCAAGATCAAACCCGCGCGAGGACATTTGAAGAGTTTTCGTCGACCGGGATTTGGACTGGATTAACTCGAGCCCTGGTGAGGACATTTGAAGTAGTATCGACCAGGGACTGGCAGCTCCTGAGCCGACCCAGCTCTAATAGGTACCTCCGAAATCGGCGAGTATCTGCCTGAATGGCGAGGGACACCTATCTCTGTACAAGAAAAAAAGGGATGCTCACGTAAATATCAGTCTCAGGTTAGACATACTAACCTGAGATTTTGCCTCGAGTAATAGCGGGCGTACGAAAAAAAAATTATTAAAAAATCACTTTATCGGATATTTTCACTTAGCTAACAATGGTAGTTTCTTCTCCCGCTAAGTCAGTTCCTTTCCACTCTGCTCTCGCTCGTCTCTGATCAAAGTTCCGGCGCCGCACGTTCCAAGAACGTCAAGGAGTAACGGCTAAGTTGGTTCTGCGTCTGTCTATAAGACCCTCTTATGATGGCGTCTCGCAAAACGTCAGTCCACTTCTACCTTCATTGGTACCACCAATAACTGGTAATAGAAATAGAAACGAAACGCTCTTCTGAGTAGGCGTTTTCCGACAGTTATGTCCCCCCCTCTTCTATTCTACCATCCCATGTCAGAATTTACACTCGATGAGAATTAAATTTAATCCCTCGGGATAAAACTTCCTTTACATTTAAACTGAATAGCTTTAGCTTTACATTACATTTAAATGAAAAAGTTAAACGTACAGATATAATGTGAGTTTTACATTTACATCTCCACTGTTTGAAAAGTGTTCACAATATAAATTCATTTATGTTTCATTTATATTTACACTTATGGAAAAGTTTGAAACTTCTATTAATTTAAAAAATGAATATTTTCACATAGACGTTTACACTGGTTTAAAGCTTGACAACTTACATTAATTTTAAAGTGAATATGTTTTTAGTGACATTTACACTGCTTTGAAAATGTAAGTATCATACTTAGAATGTACATCATTTCTTTCATCTTTCCTTCCCTGCTCCATAGGGAACCTGGAACTAATTTATGCTTTTAGTTCTCTTTACGAAACTATCAATAAAGCAATCACCAGCCCTTGCAGTGGTGGTTCATGAATCATCATTCTAGATACTGAGGTTGCCAGCCCCAAATGACTTTGACATCTAATAGCGAGTTTCACACATTAAACTTCACATGGTAATATATACATATTTATGTTAGTTCACATGTTAGTAATAAAATATAAATGTAAATCACAACTTACGCCGATCATCCTGGCTACAGACTTGTTTGCTCAGATGAATAAAAGAGACGAATTGTTCTCTTACACGCGTCTGGGATGTCTTTAATTTTGCAATTAGATTCCCCTCTGACTCCGTGTTTCTTCAGTTTCCTAGTCCCGGGATTCCTTATTAAAATTTGAAAGAGATTTCCTGTGCTTTTTTTTAAGTCTTATCTGGTTCTCCTATAAAAGGTCCGGTTAACAAAAAGTAATTATGAATCTATTCTTCACTCTGGCGAGGTCTGGTGTCTTGGCGAGCTTGAAATTAACAGTGAGTTAAAACTGCGAAAATGGTCAACGTTGTTATGAATCTAATCAGAAAGATTCAATCATTTCAAACAGGTCGGGTGTGGCACCACTTTCAAAATATTTCCTACATGGTAAAATTTTGCAAAAGGTCACTTCTCAAATATATGGTAATATGATGTCTTGCATACACTCTCACCAACACATTTGTAGACTCAAATTGTCTAAAATGTAATAAATCCATGATTACTTTTAACCAAGTGACCGGAAGCGATTAAATCACACTTGTCTGCTCACATGTGTCACACAGACAGTAATCTCGTTATCTGTTGTATGAGTATGCAAACTCCGTGTCTTATCGGGGATTTAAGCCGATAGTGCTGGCCGATATACGTGTTAATCTGCCGCGCCTATAACCACCACTCTGGGTAGCGCCAAGCAAATGTGATATATCATATCCGCCGCTCCTGCAAATGTGATATTTATCACCTACAGGGTAATTTGATAAAATCAAATATCTGCTACTTAGCAGAAAAATCAAGAAGAAAGAAAGAAAGAAAGAAAAGAACACAAAGTGCGATAATTGACAGCACATAATAAAAATCAGTACCACAAATGTACCGATACTGCCGGAGAGAACCAAAGATCGATAGAGGTCGTCCATTTCGTCACATACATCCAACAAGCAGTGCCGCTGCCACATAATACTGCTATAGCACGTTTCACTAGCTTTGCCAACTTCAAAAATGCTATATCTCAGCGAATATATAACGCATATAAGTGAAATTTTGTTGTATGTGAATTTGAATATGGTATAGACCCTATGAATTAAATTTTCATTAAAATGCGGCCATTGGTTTCCATTTTCGTTTCTTTGCGATATAATATAAAATCCTACTTGCCAACACACATCACACGCACACATATTGAAATGTCTACAGTAAATTATACGACCTCATTTGCACATTTTTGGTTTATCAAGCAATTGGCATGATTTTTTGAGTGAAATTGCGTGAAATCGCACTTCTTGAACATAAAACAGTTTATATCCGGTGCAACGCACACATTGTCAATCAGAGGTGTGTCTACAAAAATTATTGTGTGGTTAAGAAGGAAAAAATGAGTCTGCGAGTACATTTTATGACATTACAGCAAATCACAAATAGGATTTTTTAAGTATTTCTGCAATGAAGCTACTCGAGGAAAACTATATCATTCTATTTCAAACCCACAAAAGAGGACTATTCACGCCTTGGGGATAAGCAAACGATCATTGCACCGCTGGATAGCGACATCTGAAATGTCAAATTCCAGTGTTTTACACACGAAAATTAGGCCAAGAGTGGTGGATAATTTTGACAGAGACTTGATCCGCAGAGAAATTTGCAATATGTTTCACAATAATGAGGCAGTGACTTTAAGGAAATTTGAAAATTTGGTTAAGAAAGAATAATGACATTGATATTTCTAAATCTACGCTATGGAGGACTATTAGGAGTTTGGGATTCACTTTTAGAAAATATTTGGTGGTAGAAACCTTATTTGTGAGAAGCCTCATATAGTTGCAATGAGAAGCAAATATTTACGCGAGGTCAGAGAAATGAGAAGAGATTGTTATGATTTTGTGTATTTAGATGAAACTTGGATCAATGCGCACCACAGTAATGATCGAGAATGGCAATCATCTGATGGAACAACTAAGAGACTAGTACCAAGCAGCAAAGGACAGCGCCTAATAATTGGACATCCAGGAAGCAGCCATCATGGGCTTCTAAATAAATACTGAACTCATATTTGTTTCAAAATCCACAGATAATAGGGATTACCATGCAGAGATGAATGGTAGGATATTGCAGGATTGATTTGTGAATCATGTACTTCCTTCTTTGGATAGACCGTGGTGTTTGATAATGGACAATGCTCTCATATCACAACGTTGAGGAACACAGAAGATAAAGTTTCTAATTCACCAAGTATTAAAGATGTAATAAAGATTTGGCTGACCATAAACAACATTCCATTCAACGAAATGTCCATGAACCTGAATTACTTGGAATTGTAAAAAAAGACACAGCATACAAAGATATTTCACATAGACAAGGCAATCCATGAACATGGTCACAGATGTTTAAGATTACCTCCTTACCATTCTCACTTAAACCCAATAGAATTAGTATGGGCTAAATTAAGGAACAGGTAGCAACAGAAAATAGAACGTTCAAATTAAAAGATGTTGAAATACTTATAAAAGCCGCCATCTCCAATATAGCCAGGGATTATTGGAAGAAAAGTGAGAACCATGTGTACAAGAGGAAGAGGAATATTGGAAGAATGATGGTTTGTCCTTCAATTCAGCCCGAGATTGATTTTCAATTTCTCAGCGAGACATTGATTATGATTCGGGATGAAGTTTAATTTCTTTAAAGATGACCTTACCGTTATTTACAAGCACATTAGAGGAGCAACGTTCCATTATGATAAATTATGAACCGCAAAGAGATGATACCCATTGAAATAATTAGATCAAGGAAGGTCCAGTATGGTAGCGCATTAAAATGTCAATGACAAACAATTGTCACGAGTATCTCGCATGCAGATCATTGAAGAAATCATCTTCAACACGTATTCAATTGCAAACGTGATGGCCACATTATTGTAATAGTAGACACGCCTATGCCTAATCAATTCACAGAATCTGTGCATGAAGTGGTAAAATTTCTTTTCTCGATACACAATAGTTAGTATGCCGACAAAGATCAAAGGATTTCATCCGTTTATGGGAACTGGACAAGATGCACAGATATAAAGTATATATTTGTTGGGTCTAACCCAATATAACATCGTATGCAAAAAATGGCATTAATACGTTAGACGGTTAATCAGATAATTACATTTGAAGTTGGGCAAAGCTAGTGAAACGTGCTATAACTCAGATCCCTTAGTTTAAATAAGTGTTGTGAAATGCATAACATTTTATGATGTACATTTTTATTCATATTTTTTTTATAAACATGTAACATTTTTATTGTTTTTTTTTAAACTGATGTAACAGTTTTTAAACAATATTTTCAATAGATATTTAGGAGAAGGAGATTAAGAAAATTAGTAGAAGCTGGTAGTCAATCAAATTAACAAAACAATTTTTAACGCGCTTTGAAGATGAACGATTACAGAATACGGTAAGAATTTATAAACTCAATTTGAACACAAATTAAGAAGAAGACGGAAAGAAATTCATTCTCAAAATGACAACATGAAAAGACACTGAAAACACCACTGATTCACGAACATATGAGACCACAGGGAATGGAGAGATCTGATCGGCATGTCACTCAATGATGCAATTAGGCAGTGATATTTGAAAAACAACGTAAAGTAAATTCGGCAAGCAGCAAATCTTCTTAAATTACTGAAAATTATAACAGTCAAAAAAAAAAACAGGCGCACAAATTCAGTGTAAACCGTTTATTCATTCATGTCTCGAACAATGTAGCCTGGAGGCGTGCTCTCCAGGTTGTTCGTTGTGACGCCACTCCTCTTAGCTCTTGCACATTATTTAGGCCCAACGTTCTTCCTTCTCTTATTATTGTTCTTTGAGTGTTTCTTTTGGTCTTCCTTTTTTCCTCTTACCCTCAGGAACCCAAGTGAGCGCCTGTAGTGGTATTCTGTTGTTTTGCATTCGTAGGACATGACCGATATATGACCATCGTCTTTTCCTTATATAGTCGGAGACATATTTCTGCCTAGAGTCTTCTCTTATTTGTCGATTAGTCTTGAATTCTTTCCAACTGATGTTCATGAGTTTTCTAAGACATTTGTTCTCGAATGTATTCAGCTTGTTCTCCAATGATTTTGTTATTTTCCAACTCTCACAGCCGTATGTTAACACTGAGATAACATTTGAATTAAACAGACGAAGCTTGGTATGTATATTCAATGATCGTAATTTCCAAATGTTAGATAATCTATTGAAGGCGCTAGCTGCCAAAGCAATTCTAGTATGGATTTCTCTCTTGTTGTGTCACCATCCTGAGTCATTTTACTGCCTAAATAATTGAAACTTTCAACTTTCTGTAGTTTTTCCCCGTTCAAGATGATATCAAAGGTCTCGTTAGAAAAGTTCATAGCTTTAGTTTTAGAGGCATTTATTTGGAGACCATTTTAACCGAGAGATGACACAAATTATTTATTGCTTCTTGGGATTGTCTTGGTGTTGAACTTAAGAATGCTACATCATCTGCGAAATCCAGGTCCCCCAGGAATTTTCCATTTGTCCATTTTATACCTAATTGTTCATTGTGGGTATAGTTTCTCAATTATCACCTTCGTCGATTTTCAAAAAGCCTTTGATAGTCTACACCGCCCATCATTGTGGAAGATACTTAGAATCTATGGTTTTCCAACAAAATATGTGAATATAATCAAAGCGCTATATGACAATGCAAGATGTTGTGTTAGAACAAATAAAGGGAATACAGAATGGTTTACAGTAGAAACAGGGGTGAAACAAGGCTGTATTATGTCACCACTACTTTTTGGAATATATATATATATTATATATATATATATATATATATAGATATATATATATATATATATATATATATATATATATATATATATATATATACAGTAGAACTCCATTTATCCGAACCCCAATTATCCGACCATCCAATTATCCGAACACTTTTTCCAGAAAAAAAAAAAAATCAGATGCCACAGTCACGTTAGACTAAAATTCTGAATCTTTTGATGCGGCAAACTTCAAATGTGTGCGAACAATTTGTAGAGAATGGGATGGCTAATGGTCGGTCGCTTACGTACAGGAAGTCAGTTAGATCATAAAGTCAGTTAATATCTGGTTTAAAAAATACAGTGTACGTGTGCGTTCTAGGTAGAACACTGGCTAAACAGACAGTTCAACTTAAAATAATTGTGTCTGCTACTACAGCAGAATAATTTTGGCGTACAAGTATTTCTCTGTGCGATATGGCATCTTCCAGTAGGCCTAAAGCATATAAAAGGAACCGCAATGTTTTGTCAATTGAAACGAAAACAGAATTTATCAAGAGACTAGGACAAGGTGAAACTGTGTCTTCACTTGCGAGGATTTTCAATGTTGGGAAAGCTACCGTCTCTGACATTAAAAGTAACAAGGATAAAATTATGAGTTTTGCATCGAAATTTGATAGTGAAAATGGGTCGAAGAAACGTAAAACCATGAGAAATGCGAAAGATGTGAAATTGGAAGAGGCTTTGTATATATGGTTTGTGCAAAGAAGAAGCAAAGGGGAACCTATCTCTGGTTCTCTGTTGTGTGAAAAGGCACTTCAGTTCAACAATCAACTTGACGGTCCTCCTGACTTTAAGGCTAGCCAGGAATGGTTAAGAAACTTTAAATCTCGTCATGGCATACGAGAATTGGAGATTCAAGGGGAATCTTTATCTAGCGATGCAACTGCCGCTAAAAAATTTTATAGAAACATTCTTGGCTTTTTTGGAAGAAGAAGGTTATTCACTCGAGGATGTGTATAATGCCGATGAGACTGGCTTATACTGGAAATCATTGCCTCAAAAAATCACTTGCATCTCAGCGCGAAGCAGCTGCCCCTGGGTTTAAAAAGTGCAAAGAGAGAGTAACAATTTTGGTAGCCGCGAATGCCAGTGGAAGTCATCGTTTACCGGTGCTAATGATCGGCAAAGCCAAAAAACCACGTTGTTTAAAGAATGTGACATGTCTCCCATTGTGTTACAAAGCACAGAAGAGTGCTTGGATGAATAGTGAAATATTTCTTGATTGGTATACAAATCAGTTCATCCCAAATGTGAAGAGGTTGGGAGAACAAGAAAAGAAAACTGGAAAAGTAATTCTTCTACTGGACAATGCACCATCTCATCCAGAGACGGATACATTGAATGCAGTTGATGCAAATTTTAAAGTAATTTTTCTGCCTCCCAATGTAACAGCACTGATTCAACCAATGGATCAGGGTGTTATAGCAAAGCTTAAAAAGATGTACAAGAAGGAAGTCCTGCGTCGTTTATTGTTGGCTGAAGATGAAGAAAGTGTGGTGGCGTTTTCCAAAAAGCTTAATCTCAAAGACTGCTGCTATATGTTAGCTGATGCTTGGACCACCCTGTCACAAGATAATCTCAACAAGGCTTGGAGTAGATTGCTTGGGAAAAAAGGAGGAAATGAAAACTACTGCAGTGGACACAAATGATGATTGTATAAATGAAGTTGTGTGAACTGTTTCAAGCAATGCCCGGATTTTCGGACTGTGACAAAGATGATGCACACATGTGGCTAGAAGATGATAATGATTCTGGTTTTCAGTTTTTGAATGACGAAGAAATTTTGTCTTTTGTGCAAGAAGAAAACCAAATACATGTAGTGACCGATGATGAAGACACCTCAGAAGTACATGATGTACTTGTAGATTATGAAGAAAAACCAAAACGTCGACCAAGTCCTGAAGAGGCCTTTATAGCACTAGAAACTGCGATGGCTTGGTACGAGCAAGAAGATGACAGCTGTCCTACACAGCTTCTGCTGTTGAAGAGAATTCGGGACTTAGCAGCCAAAAGGAGACTATCCAGTTTGGTGCAAACGAGGATTCCTCATTATTTTAAATAGTGGGCTACATCTGTGCAAGTACATATATACGTAAGTTGCGCCTGGTTTTGAATCGTTTGTAATGTTATTTTGAAAACATTTCTCTTTCTTAACAAAAATAATTAATACAAGAAGTACATGCACTGCAGTGTAATAAAAGATTTTGGTGATACAGTGATCTAATACAGTGTGGGTATTATTATTACAGTACAAGTAAATATGTTTTATAGTGTATTTTCCTTGTGATGGTTAATTATTTTTAGAAATATGTGTACATGTACTCGATACATTATGTAATCCAATTATCCGAACATTTGATTATCCGAACGATGCTCGGTCCCATGGGGTTCGGATAAATGGAGTTCTACTGTATATATATATATATATACATTATATTGTTATTGTTATTGTTATGCAGAACTGACATCATTGCACTCCGGGCAAACCAGTAGGTGCTCAGTCACCATTAGTATATGTCGAAGAGTGTGAATGCTAACTGTTCCTGTAGCTCGCTGGTTGTAAACACGACGGATGCATCCTCTCATACGTCCATCTCTACTAGCTTTACGTTTGATGCCAAATTCCAAGTCTTAACCTTGATGGTTCATCTATTGCAGTGTCATTCTCTAACAGGCAATCATTAATTGCTCTCAGTATATCTCCCTTATCCATATCTAGTGTCCCCATTATGGGTGCCCTTGATGCTAATCTGATACGCTCTTTCATTACCACATACCCCAGCATCACCAGGACAGTATATCCACACCAGCTCTTGTAGACTGGAAGCTTCAATGAATGTTTTCCATTCATGCCGCAACCAACCACTTTGAACCTTCCTTAGCATAGATTGAGAGTCTGACACAATGATAGCCTTTGTTAATGAAGTTTCAGTTATCCCCTTAAGGCTGCAGTAACAGCCTCGACCTCCATTCTCATGCTGGAAGTTATCTTGTAAGCCCCGCTATTTTCGGCGACGATTCTGCCCTGCACCCGAGCAGAGAAGCCCCAACAATTTCTCACCACGGATCACAGACCCATCTGTATAAACAACGGCATCATCACCCCAGGAATGATCATGTATCAGTAGATTAATTTCCAATTCTGCTTTTCAATTCCCCCAATTTCTACACTCTCTGCCAATGCTGATGATGACATGCTAGTAGTTAACCCAGTTTCTCATCTGATATACTCCACTCTTCCCCCTTGAATATATTGTCGACTGTGGCTACCTGTTTGATCGTTGTCTCTGCCTGTGCCATCCATGAAATTATTCTCTTTATTCTTGCTCCCTTAATGTCAGCTAAGTTACCATGCAGAGTGTGCCGTTTGTCTGTGGATACTCGCATAAAGGCTTTTGCTTTGGCCATCGCATATCTGGATTTAATCGACAGCACTCCAAGCATATACCTCATTGTCACAATGGGGGTATCTCGCGTACAGCCCAAGATTATGCGCATCCCTTTATTCTGAATGCGTCCTAGTCGTTCACATTGTTGTTACGGACAGCGTAAGTATTCCCAGCCCCATACTCAATGACCGATATGACTAGCTGTTGATAACGATGAAATAGTAATCTCTGCTCCAGACGCGCCGCGGCCATTATTTTTTAGGGCCGCTAGACCTCTCCTGCATTTTCTGTGTGATTTGCTCAACATGGTACTTATACGAGAGCCCGCGATCAAATGTAACTTCGAGGTATTTCAGCTTTTCTTGCCTTTCAATCCTCTGTCCATTGAGAGTAATATCTGGGAGGTCTGCTTTCACAATGGAGTTGTTCAAGAAGCACCACATCACGCAGGCCTTGTTGGGATTGACTTTGGAGCCAGTGTCTTCGCACCATTTAGATACCTCCCTGTAGAGTCCCATGTATGCTATTAACCATTTCTTGTCGGTCAGAGCCAGTTCTGTCAATGAGTATATCATCAGCAAAAGTCAATGTTCGTCCCAACCCAGTTGGTTGAATGGTGGCTACTTTTGCTGTATAGAAAATAAATAGCACTGGTGATAGTGGAAAACCCTGGGGTAGTCCCGGGCAAATGAGCATTGGATCTGATGTCCATGTTCTCAAGCGAAATCAATATGTTTCTATATATATATATCAATATATATATATATATATATATATATATATATATATATTACTTTCGTGTGGACTCATACCTTACTTTCTCACATCACAGTCTCCTTTGCCTTGCCACTTATTTCCTAATTTTTCACTTGTTTACACATCTGCCCGATTTCACTCATCAATTTGATCCCCTTTGCTATTACTGAATTGCCACGTGTAGTCTCCATGGGTCTAGACAAAGACAGAAAATGCCTATTGCACGTTCTGGCGATAAACGTGAGATTGTGCATGTGGTTGGCAATCTCATCATGTAAAACAAATTGTCAACAAAGACCACTGCTGGCCGGAGTCTTGACTATTTGATGGGACTTCCTGCGGGGCAACCAGTTGGCTTGGTGGTTTCATGCTCCGTTAGGAGCACAAAGAAAATGGTGCTATTGAATGTACACGCTTGGTTACAGTAATACTGAGTTTGTGTGACGGTGGTATTATCATTTAATTTAATAAAGAGGGAAACCCAAAGCCTGTAAACAGTAAAATAAATAACCCACACATAAAGGTATGTTTCAAGGATTATCAATTTACTGTATTGCAAGAACAAGAGAGATGCTTACTGAGCATGGGAGATTGTACTTTGTACTGCTGACAGCATTAGCTTTTATATTCTTATTGAAGCGCCATGAACAAACTTACTTCTTCAGACAAAACTAGCATTGGGTGATTGAATTCTCTGGCCTCCTGAGCATTTGTTCTGTCTCCAGTTTATGAGACACAGTAATCAATTGAAAGCTATTTCATGATGCTTTCTTAATGTGAGTTACCCATGGCAGATCTCATCTATTTAGACTATTGAATAATATAAGCCATGAACGATAGACATCCCCTGTTTCTATTATAAATTGGTTCGGCGATTCTCCTGACGGCAATTTTACCCTCGCCGTATCGCAGTCTGGTGTTATTCAAAAGTTGCTTACACATTTCCCATGTTTTCAGCAGCATCCAGATTTGGTTATGTCAGCGTAGTCAACTGCTTTCTACTAATCAAGGAAAATGTTCTTCAGATGAAGAAAGCACAGAAAGTGAAGAATACAAACCGCTGAATGAGTTGCTTTTTTGCAAATGATCAAAATTTTAATATATTGTGGGCGATACGGCATGACTACCTGTGACAGTATTGTCTCCCCTGCTCTGCAATAGTGGTCCAACAATGGTCAAACTTACGAGTATAAAAATGAGGGTCTTCAGAAACATCAAGTTTCGCTTGGCAGAGATATAAATAGAAGAATGATGTTTCTATTTAAGGCAGCCTCACGGAATTTTAACGAAAAGCAAGCATAATAACTGAGATCATCTAAGCTGTCGTGAACGTATTATTCTCCTGCTCCTTATATATTTTCGCTCGTATTTCTGAGCTCCCAGCTGAAGGTGATTAAGTAAAATCTTAATCTAATATCTATATCTGGTTATTTATTTAGAAAAAACATGAGTCATATGGCTGGAGGCATACACTTTACTCAATAGTGATTAACCCAACTATAGCTTTACAGTTACAGATAAACAGGTTTCATAATCACCTATAGTCAGTGGCGGCTTTCTTTAATGAGCTGTAGAGCTGCAGCACTCCCAAAGAAAAGGCCTGCATACTGCTGTCTCTACTACATTATAATACATAATACGGACAGACCAAAAAATTGAGGTTACACCAGAGGGGTTAAATAAAATAAAAAAAATTATCTAACACCGTATGTGCTGCAAACGATTTCAGCTCAAGTGACCTTGACCTCTTATAAGCGAATGCTTGTCATACACACAGCTAGAGACGAACTACGATTGGTTTGAATTTTTTATCATGAGCTGCAAAGGATCGCAGCTCGTGTAAATTATCTGTAATTAAAGGGAAGTTACAATGAAAATTTTAAACACGAGAAATAGTGCATACAAGTCTGTGTAACCGGGTTGAGACTCGGGAAGCTGCTACGACTGCCAATGATTACTCCTAGTTGCTGTAAACTTTTAAAATAACTTTTCAGAACTTCTTGACAGATTTTAGATGAGATAAGACACTAATCATTTGTGTCTGGGTTGATATTTCACATGGTGGTCACAATTTGTGAGTATTATGTATAGTATTTGAAATGAATGAACAGTGCAGCACCCCCAATGACAACCCCCTGGAACCGCCACTGCCTATAGTTTAACAATGTAAAATAAATAAAGTTGTTTATAAAAAGAAGCGATGATATTTATCATCATCGGATGTTTGAAATGATGGTGGAAATTGAGGAAATTTGTAAAATGTTCATTGGCTGAGTTTGTATGTTAATTAGCTACCGGCGTGGGGTCAGTTGGCTTCTGCTTCAGACGCTGTTGGTTCCCACAGGAGCCTTGGACTAGTCCTCTACAATAGTCAAGTCTGGTGACGAAGACAGGTCTCATGCAGTAAGGCTGACGTAACTACAGGGGTTGCCAATCGTCTTCAAGACCCGCCTGATCTTGGTGTCTAGCTTCGACTGCTGGCAGCTTGAACCACAATCTAAGAGGGCAACAAATGCCACTTCTGAGTATTGGGTCTCCTCCTATGAGCATCAGGCCACATACGCTTCCATCCACCACTTCGTCTTCCTCAGAATTTTTACCCTCCCTGAGCATTAAGTTTAACCCTAGTGAGTTGGGTGAAAGTGCGTTTGGACAGCGGAAGGCAACAATTAAAATATACATAAACATACATATAGAACCTACTAAAGTGTTAGTATAATAAATATATACACCATGATATCATCATCCACTCCCTGCTTTCTATGGAGCCTGGAGCACCTCTGTTGTCGTTTCTTTGTGAGGAAACCCATACGAAGCAATCACCAGCTCTTGCAGTGGGGGTTTATGTGTCAGGTTATTTGCAGTGGTGAGGTTACCAGCCTCATGTGCAACTGTTCATCCACAAGCAAATTATATATGTCAACATGCAAATATAAAATATACATATTACAACTTATCCCAATATCGGGCGAACACAGACTTTTTGTACAGGAAACGTCCGAAAATTGTCGGGCAACTGTTTAAGGTGGGTTAGGTGTTTAACTAGGTGCACTTGAAGTAGGATCCTAGAACTTAAGGCACAAAGTAATGACTCTGGAGTTACTCCCTTCTATTCTTATAATTCACTTCCAGTCCTAAGGCCAGTCCCATCTTGGGATCCTAATATTCTGTGTTTCTGAATCTTTGTTTTCTCGTGCTAAACATAATTAATTGGCCGATTGGCAGAGTAGTTACAGCGCCGGCCTCTAGCGGCAACACGATGTCTTCATGCTCCTGCTGTAAACGGAATAACTGACGTGCTCTAGATTTATAGAAGGCAAAAGCAGCGAGAAAGGGAACTGACCACCCCACCTCTTGAAGCTTGACCTAGTATAGTGAAGTCTCTAACACTTCACTCCCCTATGGCAAAATCTGCTATGGGACTACCTTTATCTTGGTTGCATTGATGGCAAAAATCGTGCATTATGACAAGGGTGTATGATCTGGACAACGCGAATGTCACTTGAGTACGTAAGACTCAGTTATAAGAAAGAGTTTATAGTGAGTGTAACAGATGGCAAAAGAACAGCTGGGCGACTGTAGCTGAGATTCAAAGATGTGTGCAAGAGAGAAATAAGGGCTCTGGAAATAAATCCAGCAACCTGGGAGGATGAAGCTGACGATCGCAGAGTTGCGGTACTATCTACGGCGCGACCTCATATTGGGCGGAGAAGAAGCTCTCACAGCAAGCAGAAGAGAGGGGAAAACGTCGAAAGGAACACCAGAAAATAAGCAGCTGTGGGCTGTCACCTCGGGGGCGCATTCCCATAGTCAGTTGTGACTGAAGGGCTGTCACCTCAGGGGCGCATTCCCATAGTCAGTTGTGACTGAAGGGGGTATTATTATTATTATTATTATTAGAAGCCTGAGATGGAATACCAACTTTATAAGAGAAATATACGTGGCTATCTGAGAGCGAAATAAGTATGTAAAACGTTTCCTCTTATTTTCTATCTTTCAACAAGTGCCTTAAATTTGGATGCACAGACAGGTTCTTGTGGTTTGCTTGATGATATATGCTCTCCTCTTAAAAGCTCAAACCACTTCTTAAATACATTGTTTCTTGTAGTTCATTGCTTCTTGTACTTCCTTTCTTTCCCTGTACCTTTCTCTGAAGTAGCATGTTGTGTGCAAGCTGTTGGTTGCTCAGTTGTCATTCTTCTCATTCGATTGCTGACGCTGGTGCGTTGTATAATCCATGCACGACTTAGATACAACAATGTTATTCACTCTTCTTTAATTTCGTTTATTATTGGTTACCTTTTTTCAGTCAATTCATTTTCAAGGCTATGCCTACCGTTCGTGTGTTTGTTTAATGGCAATCTTAGGCTCTCACAGCGCAGTGTGGTGGTGATGCATTTTATGATTGGCCATATTTGTTGTCATAGAAAATTAGAATACATGGGAAATGGTGACAGCTGGTAACTGATATAAGTAGTTATTTATACTCGCACCAGTGTTTTAAAAATAATATTGCCCGTGTCTGTAAAAGTGCCGATTAAGTACTTCTCTTTAATACCTTGTCTTATTATTTTATATTTATATCATCATTTAGTATCGGAGTGGCTAAGAGGTATGACGTCCGCCTCAAATTCTAAAGGTACCGGGTTCGATTCCCAGTAGATAACCAGTAGTTCTAATGATGTCTTACTCCCCTATGATCTGATGGGCAGTGAGATAGGATGGCTAGCCTTATTGGATAAGGGCGAAAAAATAGGAGGTCCCGTGTGCAAGTTGCGCACGTTAAAAATCCCACGGCAGTTGGAAATAGTAAATAGTAGGCCATAAGGCCGTTGCCCTGGCAAAATTTAAAAAATTAGAAACTTACACACCACAAAAATATTTATTGAATGTTTGATTCATATATACACACATTGGGAACTTCGTCGGTGTTACGGAGTTCGTGTACCGTGATGAGATTCTCCTTGTGTGATATAAGGGAGATCAGAACACTGATGCAATAAGATAGTCCTTAAAACCAAACCAAACCATCATATTCCTTTTCGCTCCATATGGAGCATATAGCTACCACTGCAGCTGGTCCCCTTACAGAAAGTCTGCACCAAGTATTCACATCATCTTGCACTGTTGGTCTCTGTGAATATTTGTTGTACTTGATGAAGTTGCCAGTTCAATTCATACACTCATATTAATCAACTCTTACGGTATGTTTGACAGAACAGTTGTACTAATCTTTCTTTGTCTCATCAGAAACCTCGGGGTACTACATGATGTATATCTCTTGTTCATTTTCGTCGTGTTAGTTCGTCGTGTTAGTTCGTCGTGTTAGTTCGTCGTGTTAGTTCGTCGTGTTAGTTCGTCGTGTTAGTTCTATTCCTTTTTATCTTCATACTAGTGTAAAAGCCCGTCATAAGACAGGAATTAAAGTCAAAAGCACCGATATCTAACTGCAATTTTACTTATTCAAAAGTATTTTTAAAAACCAAAATATTTGTTTGACATCTGAAGTTAAAATGCTCTCACAATATATAACAGCATTCTTCTTCTCGCAACACGCCACAAGAACGTGAATTGCTTCCTCCTGTTAGTAGTACTACGCTACTGCAGCGAGGATCATAATGTGTGTATACGGGATCACACATTCTATAAATATAATTGTGCACACCGTCATTTGCGCATTCTTCTTTGGTGAGTGTCACTATTTTCGGGAGAGTACATATAAGGGAAACAATTCAATTATTGTCTAACTTTCATTCAAAGTTTCATCCCTTAGCGTTACGCACTGACAGAAAAAGCTGGGATTTTATATATATATGATGTTCATTGATTACATTTCATATTCAGAGTGCTATGGTTCTTTAGCTTTTTTTTGACTACTGTATAGCAGACATTTGTATACTACGAAGAGCAGCTTATTTTCTTGAATCAGATGTTAAGTTCGTGGGTAATCTCTTCTACCTAGACCAGTGCTTCTTAACGTTTTAAACGTTTCGCACCACTTTACAGCATCTTAAGAGACTTCGCATTTGTTTAAAGAATCTTAAGAGAATTCGCACCTCTTTACAGCACCTTAAAAGATCTCACACCCATAGCTTCTTCTAGGTCGCAAAATATGCCAGAAATGCGAAAATAGATACAAGTTTTTTTTTACACCAAGTGAGAACAACAACAAAATATAATGTTATCTTTATATTTAGTTTATATAGTGAACCAGGAAAATGCAAAACTGTTTATTAGTGGCACACGAATCAGGAGTGCTTTTTAAGTTTTTGTTTAGCTATTTCCATTGCTTTTTACATACAGTTGTTGTAGACATAGTAGCAGTAATTGTCTTCACTATAACCCGCACCAACGTTCACAACTTTTTGAGGAAGGTTAATATTTTAATTACAATATATTTATTGAGTTAACTTTACCAATGTTTTGTTTTGTACAAAATACATTTTGAGTTTTATGTATTTTAATGTATTTTATGATTACCCGCCTTATAAAATAGCTACCATATTTCGCACGCTCCAAAGTCGGGTCGCACACTGACTCAGTCTATATGTAGCAATGGCGACAATACAGCTTGTGTCCAACTTTGAGGATATTCTAAACCAGTCTGTCGGTCCGACTGTTATTCCCCATACATTGTGATTGTCTGTATATTAATGTGTAGTTGTTAAAACACTGTTCAAGTATTCCCTATTGTCTAACACCTTTCATAATGTGACGCTATAAAATTATCGACTGATTCTACCCATCTACAAATATTTAACCCAAACAATGTTTTCTCTGAAAACTATTTCGTTTGAATAAATTGTGTACTGGGACTGTTATTAGTATGGAACTTTTCTTATATCTAGTTTACTAATAACCAGTCGTAAAGGTTTTTTATATTTGTACATGCGCACTAATATAACCGACTATGTTGAATGGGACGCGCCTCGCCAAAACGAGGCAAAATTGTATTTAAAAGAAAAAAGGTTATATCTAGTTGTATTCAACAGTGTCTGTGTAATGTTTTTAAGGGCCTTAAAACTCACTGCTTCTAACAATCGCTCCACTAATGTCCATGTCAATTCTGCTTTCGAAACTTTTTGCTTCCAACATTCTCTTCACAACAGCCTTTTGAGTTCGGCTTTTGAAACTCAATTATTTTTTAAAAAGCAGTACTGCCCTTGAAACAATTTGTAAAACAATTTGTTCTTAACAATATTTTTACTACTGTCTGCATACGTTAGATCCGTAAAACGCTTAATTTTTAACAATCTCCTGTACTGCCTGTATAAGTTCGGCCCTTGAAACGCTTTATTTATTAAAAATTTATATCCATATGTCTGTCAAGTTCTGACCTTGAAACGCATTGTTTCGAACAACCTTCAGCCCTTGAAACGCTTTGTTTCTAAACAATCTTTTCCCAACTGTCTGTTACGTTCTGCCCCTGAAACGCTATGTTTATAACAATAACCAGTACTTGCTGTAAACGTTAGGCCCTTGAAACGCTTTGTTTAATACAATTTCTTTATTACTGTTTGTATAATTTCAGCCGTCTCCAATTTCCTCTTTTAAAATTTGAGAGGGTCAACATTTTCCTTGTCTTCACATCTCTGTGATCGAAATCGTTGACGTAAAACAGTCGGTGTATGCACATTATGTTACTTATTTCCTCTTTTCATTACGTTTAGCAACATCTTGTAATACTACAATCGCCGCCATCACAAAGAACTAGTGTCAGTTTACAAGCCGAGGCTTTCACAAAACGTTTTCTTGTTTAATTCCTGTTAGTATTGTTTCACCCTCTGTATTTGAGAGCAAAAGGTTTCATATAATATGTAGCCCAACATCTGCTTATACTATTCATTCTTAAGGGACCGGGTGGTTTTCCCATATTTGACGCAATTGATTTGCTGTCCGTTTGAGTTTTTTTTTTTTTTTATAGTTATAAAGTTTAAGGATCAATATTGTTAAGTTTTTCTAGGATCAGTTCTTGTTAAATTTGTTAAAAATAAAATTTAATGAGGATTATTAAATATAAAACTGGGACAATACAAAAGAAAAGCCTAATTCAAAAGAATCAGCCCTGAAAATTGGCCCAGCGTCACAAGCGCCAGAAACAATTCGTCCCTGTGTACAGGTCTTCCGTACTTTAAGAGTTAAGGCACTGCGGAATAATTCAAAAAAATGTTAAGCTGCCTGAAGGACTCAGCACACGACACAACAGGAAAAAAGACGCGAGAAGAACTATTCACAAACAGAGGTTCGAACCCAATCCATTCAAATGACACATTCGCCTCCCTGCAAGAATGAGACATGTTTAATATTTCGGCTATTGTGGTGTGTGTTTTTTGCGTTTTTGAACCTTCCGAAAGCTTATTATTTGTCTGGTGTCTGTTCCTGGTGTTCTGTGTCGTCTTAAAGCTTATTAAATTGTGTTATAATTTCATATTTTTACACCCACAAAAAAAATGCTGGTCCCTTTCATTAATTTAAAAAAAAAATTACATTACGTATTTGTGTTTCCGGTTTGCTGATTATTTCCTGTATTTACATATCATTCCCTATACCAGAGACACACAATTTTCCTTATTTTTTTCTTTGTGTGTGTATGTCCACAGTGCGACTAAGTAGTAGCCACTTTAAACTGACCGGAACTGTATGACCTTTCTACACAATTTCTTATACACAATTTGAAATTTTAAATCAACCGAACTCATCGTATATCTTACCACTGGACTCATATCCCCTCCCTCCCCCTTTTACAAGGTGAAGACCGAGCGAAGACCTAACTCTGTCGCGTGTCATACAAATATGCTGTGCATGCTGCAGGTAATAAACGTCTGTCGTATGTACGGCTATCAGAAGCTATACTTTTTCAGTGTCAGAGCAGTCTGACGGAGGCTGGTGCAGTTGTTCTGGTATAATGTCAAAGGAGCAGGCGGTTAAACACTTGTAGCCTCGTTGTGATAAGTCTAGTCGTGCGCGATCGAAGATTAATTGGTAAGTCGGGAACGAGAACTCCTTCAAACAATCCTGTGTCTGTACCCAGGGACAGAAGTTTATTCTTGTATGTAAGTGAGAGGAATATTTGACAAAACGTTCAGTGCACGAATATAGGTTTTACACTAGTGGTTCTTAAATTGTAGTCCGTGAAACTGGTCAGCGATCATGAGAACTAGGTGGTCAAGTTGCTAACCTATCTATCGATCTACAGTGCATTTCAAGACGGCTGAGATGGTTAGAAATAAATAGACATCAGGTTTCAGTATTCTGGAGTAAGGTTTTTTTCCTGTCACGGTTCCTGGCTAATACGTTTGGAGGAACATTAGTGTAAGTATAACTTAAATTGCGGCGTTTAAGTCGACTTTTAAAGCTTGCAAAATTATTTTCAAAGCTAGGGGTTGACTTATAGAGTAGAAAATACAAACCTTTAGTTAAATTTCGTCAAAGATTAATTTCGCTGCAAATTTATATTTTACTCACAATGAAAGTAATGTACTCAGAACATCAGATGCATTCAAAATGAACCCTGACTCACTACAAGTTAGATAATCCTCATGTATTAACTGTGAAAAACATTGTATAACTTCACTCAGTTCTCACCTATCTCACAAAGATGGTTTCATTTTGGCAGCCCTGAAGATTGAACTCATGGAGGGATTCATTTTTATAAAAGTGTTGGGGGATGGGAAAGAAATGTATTATAGAGAAAACTGGACTTGGGGCCCAGAAGCTCAAAGCTTCATTAGCTTCATAGTAGATCCGCCTCTGGGAAGATAAATGTATGTTTAATGATGACAGTGTCTGCGGTATAGTTAATTGGATCTAAACATCATGGCGCAGGAGATACAATCAACAGCACAACTATTTTTTTACGAATAATAGTAAATATGCATACTAATAAGTCAGCGTTTAGCCTGCATCATCGCACGTATAATATATTAAAACAGTTCTGTCTAAGACCTAGCTGAGAACACATACACAAATACAAACAAAGAAGTCACATCTTAAACACCAGGCAGAAAACATACAACATTGGACTGATGTAGACAAGAGAAATATGTTGTGAGGCTGAGTAACAACAGCAAAACACTATTTACGCTACATCATCTTTGGAGGGGAAAAAAACAGGACAATGAAAAAACCATCCCCGCTAACTCAGTGACTCCTACTCATGGTTGATAGGACTTGTCTAGCTAAAATGGAAGAAAAACTTGTAAACATTCACAAACACATAACAGTCTGCCTTTTTTGTAAGAAACGGAACAATCACTAACTTATCTCTTTAAAAAAAAAAACAGAACATTTCATTGTTTGTCTCTTCCAATGACAGAAAACATTCCATCACTTGGGTCAATCCTATAATGGAACATTTCATTGCTTGTCCGGTTGAGAACTAAGCATTACAATTTTTTATCCATCGATCTTTCTTGACATTTGCTCTTTGTTAGATGGAGTAATAAACATTAATGAATGTTCCGAATACGCGTGGGGATTATTCAAAGTTTTCATTAAAAAAACATCTTTGGTGAATAGATCAGGATTCACGTCTGGGTAAATTCCGTTTGCTATCCAAGATCAAAACAGAATATACAGAAAACTCTAGTTAGGTGTACAAGTTCTAAGAGATGGCGGTATTAGGCAGAGAATTGTAATCTTAATGTCTGGCAACTAATTTAGTTGCTCTGGAGTGGTTGCTATAATTCTTCTCATTCATCTGTCTCTTCATCTATCTATCCTTTTTCATTTCTTAGTAATTTTCTTTCTCCTTCTAACGATCTTCTACTTCGTCACCGTTATTATCATTTTTCTTCTTCCACTGTGGTTTTTTTTCTTTTTTTTTTTTTTCTACTACGGATCCTTCGTATTTCCTGTTCACACTTCTTCTTTATTGCGTTTAGTGGTACGTTATAATGCCACAATCGTCGCCGTGACAAAGAACATAACTCAGTTTGTAAGCCCCAGGCTTTGAAAAAATTCAGCTCTAGCTGAACCTCTATCAGTAATATCATCTTCTTCTTTGATAATGGTAGGAAAATCTGTACAGAGCGTTACAATAGAAGGCAACTTGAACATTAGAAGGGTTTCCCCTATTAAAAGTTAGTTGCTTATCCTTTACAGGACGTGGCAATCAACCCCAGCTTTTATTGGCTGTTTGTGATTTTTCTAGGCAACTTTTTTCATTCAGTAGTTTGCCATTGCTTTCTGAACGGTACGGCGCTTATACCATTGTTAAAAATCCACACAAAGCGATCTGCTACCAAACCGCCTGCAGCAGGTTTCGAACCTGGTATATCTGGATTATGAAACTGCGTTCATATCCATTAGGCCACAGACGCCGACTTCCCCTAATTACGCCACTGTTTTTGGCCCTTTTATCTCCTTTACACTTAAGGAGGACGGGCCCACCTGGGCCAAGAATCCCACGTATCAGCCTCCTAATGCCTCCTGTTATTTTCTTTGTGGTATCTCTTTCCTCCAAGGAGGGCCTGAGATCAGCAGGCAAATCAACTTGAATATTCTCCGCGCTGTGAACTGAGACCTTCTAACGTTCTACCTATAGGAACATTTCGCTGTTGAGATACTGATGAAGTGCTCCAAACACTCTTTTGTCGTTCTGTGAAAAACATGATGCCTTTCTGTTTAGATAATTTTTCTTCCACACTGACATGGCTGTTCTGACTTGTTCAAAGCTTCAAGTTCTTATTCTTTCGACCTTTCCATACCACAAGGCAATCGTCTGTAAATACAAAATGTTTCTATTCTTCTTCATCCTTGATCACAATTTCCAAGTCTTTCAGGCCAGTTATATACTGTCCCGAGTTCCATAGCCAACAGTTATATACTGTCCCGAGTTCCATAGCCCAACAGTTATATACTGTCCCGAGTTCCATAGCCCAACAGTTATATACTGTCCCGAGTTCCATAGCCCAACAGTTATATACTGTCCCGAGTTCCATAGCCCCACAGTTATTATACTGTCCCGAGTTCCATAGCCCCAACAGTTATATACTGTCCCGAGTTCCATAGCCCAAACAGTTATTATACTGTCCCGAGTTCCCATAGCCCAACAGTTATATACTGTCCGAGTTCCATAGCCCAACAGTTATATACTGTCCCGAGTTCCATAGCCCAACAGTTATATACTGTCCCGAGTTCCATAGCCCAACAGTTATATACTGTCCCGAGTTCCATAGCCCAACAGTTATATACTGTCCCGAGTTCCATAGCCCAACAGTTATATACTATCCCGAGTTCCATAGCCCAACAGTTATATACTGTCCCTATATACTGTACCCAGTAGCATAGCCCAACAGTTATATACTGTCCCGAGTTCCATAGCCCAGCAGTTATATACTGTCCCGAGTTCCATAGCCCAACAGTTATATACTGTCCCGAGTTCCATAGCCCAACAGTTATATACTGTCCCGAGTTCCATAGCCCAACAGTTATATACTGTCCCGAGTTCCATAGCCCAACAGTTATATACTGTCCCGAGTTCCATAGCCCAACAGTTATATACTGTCCCGAGTTCCATAGCCCAACAGTTATATACTGTCCCGAGTTCCATAGCCCAACAGTTATATACTGTCCCGAGTTCCATAGCCCAACAGTTATATACTATCCCGAGTTCCATAGCCCAACAGTTATATACTGTCCCGAGTTCCATAGCCCAACAGTTATATACTGTCCCGAGTTCCATAGCCCAACAGTTATATACTGTCCCGAGTTCCATAGCCCAACAGTTATATACTGTCCCGAGTTCCATAGCCCAACAGTTATATACTGTCCCGAGTTCCATAGCCCAACAGTTATATTATACTGTCCCGAGTTCCATAGCCCAACAGTTATATATACTGTCCCGAGTTCCATATCCCAACAGTTATATACTGTCCCGAGTTTCCATAGCCCAACAGTTTTATACTGTCCCGAGTTCCATAGCCCAACAGTTATATACTGTCCCGAGTTCCATAGCCCAACAGTTATATACTGTCCCGAGTTCCATAGCCCAACAGTTATATACTGTCCCGAGTTCCATAGCCCAACAGTTATATACTGTCCCGAGTTCCATAGCCCAACAGTTATATACTGTCCCGAGTTCCATAGCCCAACAGTTATATACTGTCCCGAGTTCCATAGCCCGACAGTTATATACTGTCCGAGTTCCATAGCCCAACAGTTATATACTGTCCCGAGTTCATAGTCCCAACAGTTATATACTGTCCCGAGTTCCATAGCCCAAAACAGTTATATACTGTCCCGAGTTCCATAGCCCAACAGTTATATACTGTCCGAGTTCCATAGCCCAACAGTTATATACTGTCCCGAGTTCCATAGCCCAACAGTTATTACTGTCCCGAGTTCCATAGCCCAACAGTTATATACTGTCCCGAGTTCCATAGCCCAACAGTTATATACTGTCCCGAGTTCCATAGCCCAACAGTTATATACTGTCCCGAGTGTTCCATAGCCCAAACAGTTATATACTGTCCCGAGTTCCATAGCCCAGCAGTTATATACTGTCCCGAGTTCCATAGCCCAACAGTTATATACTGTCCCGAGTTCCATAGCCCAACAGTTATATACTGTCCCGAGTTCCATAGCCCAACAGTTATATACTGTCCCGAGTTCCATAGCCCAACAGTTTATACTGTCCCGAGTTTCCATAGCCCAACAGTTATATACTGTCCCGAGTTCCATAGCCCAACAGTTATATACTGTCCCGAGTTCCATAGCCCAACAGTTATATACTGTCCCGAGTTCCATAGCCCAACAGTTATATACTATCCCGAGTTCCATAGCCCAACAGTTATATTACTGTCCGAGTTTCCATAGCCCAACAGTTATCTACTCTCCCGAGTTCCATAGCCGAACAGTTATATACTTTCCCGAGTTCCATAGCCCAACAGTTATATACTGTCCCGAGTTCCATAGCCCAACAGTTATATACTGTCCCGAGTTCCATAGTCCAACAGTTATATATACTGTCCCGAGTTCCATAGCCCAACAGTTATATACTGTCCCGAGTTCCATAGCCCAACAGTTATATACTGTCCGAGTTCCATAGCCCAACAGTTATTACTGTCCCGAGTTCCATAGCCCAACAGTTATATACTGTCCGAGTTCCATAGCCCAACAGTTATATACTGTCCCGAGTTCCATAGCCCAACAGTTATATACTGTCCCGAGTTCCATAGCCCAACAGTTATATACTGTCCCGAGTTCCATAGCCCAACAGTTATATACTGTCCCGAGTTCCATAGCCCAACAGTTATATACTGTCCCGAGTTCCATAGGCCAGTTATATACTGTCCCGAGTTCCATAGCCCAACAGTTATATACTGTCCCGAGTTCCATAGCCCAACAGTTATATACTGTCCCGAGTTCCATAGCCCAACAGTTATATACTGTCCCGAGTTCCATAGCCCAACAGTTATATACTGTCCCGAGTTCCATAGCCCAACAGTTATATACTGTACCCTTCTTGTGTATCCCTTACTCTTGTACTTTTAGTTTTGCTTCTTCTCTGTCATCATACGGCCGAAAGTATACATTTGTTCCTAGCAATATTTACAGCCATGTCTTCCATGGGTAGCTATGCGTGATCATCTGATGATACAATCGGAATTCGTTTCAGCACTGAACATTTAGACTCACAGCACTTGAAGCGTTGATGGTAGACGCACGAAAACATTTGTGGTGCTCCTTCATTAACGGATACTTGCTCGACTTGTGACTATCTACCACGATGCTCCCTAGCACGTGCTACTATGTTATTCTTTCTGCAAAAATCTCGAAATCTATTTACGGAAATATTTGGCTTTCATCTTTGTCTGAAGCTGGTTATTTGTCCACACTGGCATGTCTTATTTATTTGTTTATTTTTGGGATTATAGCTCAGGGACTCTGACGGATTTATGTGGAGAAGGTAGGAAAGTAAGGCTTGTCTCAATTGTCTTCTTATCATTTCAGTGTGTGGGTTGTTCCTATGCTGTATTTCTCAACAGGACGTAAAGTGGCAACTTTAGAGAGATACCAAAATATAACGGAGAGAGCGCCCTTTATAATGAATATATTTTCGGGAGATATTATAGTCACATATAACAAAATATTACAGTTATTGTGACAGTTAGCACTAGATGTGCTAACCAAGATAACAACGGTAAGACTTGAAATATGACATTATCACATTTAAAATGTCTTCGTAAAAGCATTGTCATGAAATATTCTAATCCACATATATAAATTATTAGGTAAATATGAAGCCTAACAAATAAAATTAATAAAGAGAAGAGCAATGGTAAATAACAGTGCTGTCACAAAGAATGTACTCGAAATCCCCCTTGTTTTCTGCTTCGTCTGCAAATTGTAACGCTTTCACGTTGATATAAAAGCTTACTGTATTATTACCCGCCTTCTTCAATGAAACGTGTGCTGCATTTCTAAGAAAAAACATTGAGACGTACTGCGTAATGACCTAAATTAATCCTAACATTAATTATATTACGTTACCAAAACGAACGAACAGATGGACAAAAGGATAGCGAGAGGGGAGGGCTGAAAATCAGGAACGCATGCAACACGCGACGCGCGATATACAAATGCTGGCATCACGCGTGTAAGTCTACAAGCACTAACTTTTTCAGACGGACAGTGATAAAATACACTACCCTTTCCCAGAGTTAGGTTTATAAATCATAACAGACTTTTATTAGAAAAGATAACATTAGATGGGTTTACGGTTGAAAACATAACAGTACCCAGACAGCACATCTTCCAAACAGGAGGTAGAAGAAATTACATATTTTGAACGCAGCCACGTAGCTCCTTTAAATTAGTATTTTTGGGTTCCTTAGGGCTTGCTGACAAATAATATGTAAAACGTTACGCAAATAGTCCAGGAATTAATAAATTATACCCAAAATAAAATATTGGGGGTGCCTGACAGCATAAAATCATTTCTGCTCATAAGATTTTTTTTTAACGTGTTTGAAAAAACTTTACGTTACAGAAATAGCCTACCATGTAAACTTCAAATTGATTGGAGCGCAACAAATGAAAGCCTAACCACGATTGGTCGGGCTATAAATTCTATCTTGGTTGTTAGGGGAGACGGGAAAAGATAACATTTTTTCAAACACTTGTCGAAACGTGGCTCATTGGCCAGTCTCGCTGATATACACACTTGGGAGCGTTAGTTCGAAACCACTTGTTTAAATACACTTGATAAAGCATCAGTGCGTTGAAGCCAGCTTATATTTGGCTCAATAAAAGCCTGGAAGATAAGCAGATGGAGATTTGTGCCAGTTTGTGCCAGAATTCATTGCTAATCAACGTATCTGTGTTATTCGTATGAATTGTGGTAAGCTTGAACCATTTAATATCTTTTAATGAAAATTGAATGTGAATTGTTGATTTATGCCTGTATATATATGTGTAGTTCAGTGGCAAACGTGAGGTAAAGCCTAAAATGCTCCAGCCTGAACGGAGGGTGTCGGAGAGAAGTAAAACGGCATGGAATGGCCAAACAGTACACTGACACCTGGATGATTGACTAGAAAGAAATAATGCTGGAAGTGCAGAGGCGTAGTAACCATTAAGAAGGGTAATACTGGAATAAAGTATTTCAAATGAAGCTGACTGTTGGCCTAACGCTCTGAACGCAATGTTTGTGCTGTATTGTGATCAGTGTAAAAGAGAATATAAATTAGTTATGAAGTAGAAGGTACATCCTTCTTGATTTCAGGGACAGTGGTCTTGATGGTACTGAGCAGCATCTGGTCAGAGATTTGCTGAATCCAGTGTCGGACAGCATACTCCTTGGTCTTTTTAGCTATCAGTGAGGTGTCTCCTGAGCCCAGAGGAGAATTCGAGCAGAGGAGTCCTCTCCTGCCGCCATCACTCAAGATAAGCAGAGTTGGCCAGCTGAGCTCAACATTATGCCCCCTCATCTTGAAATAACTTTATAAAAAATACTATTCAGAGGGGAATTTACTTGTCTTAAAATCAGGAACTTTGAACATCTCCAATACTGGTCCCTAAAGACAAACTATTGAAGTCATGATGACAAATACCAACAGAGCTTGAACAAAACAAAACCAGTATTACCTCATTTTACTACTACACAACTGACACACATAGAACATTTGTAATAATATATGTCACTACAATATTCATATTAAATACATTCTGTACATAACTTGTAATTTAAATTGATTGTGATTCCTGGTTCCCTTGTAGTTGAATCAGGACACATATTCATTCATGCCAGTAATGAATACATATTGTTATTTGAAAGTTTATTAGTGACTCTTTTAAGATATCTTTGTAGAGTGTTATATGTATGTGAGTGTCACCGTGTTGTCAAGAGTAGTGGATTAAATTAAATTGTTTATCTGTCTGTTGTTGTGACTTACACTTCACCATACTCATACCCTAGACACATAACGTAGCATCACACTATTCCAGAATAATTCTGACTGAGATATATAGATATGTGGTAGCAAGTAAGGTTATATATAATACACTACTCTTATTAGATATATATATACCTTCACAGCTGATCTCAGTCAGTACACTAAGTCCCCTATAAATATTTATAACATCCCACTTCACCACATATATTGGGGTCTCGCTCTTGGGATTTTGAATCTTTCCCTATTAAAAATATTGGGGGTAATTCACTTCAGGGAATATGAGAATTAAAAGGTATCCTTGGGTGGAATTAAATAAGGTTGAGCTCACGGTGCCTGTGTTGTCCATTAGAGATTGAATTGTTGGTTAGACATTGTATAAATTTACATAATAGACAATGGCGGACCTGGCCAAATTTCGATCTGCTGCGGTTCAGACTGCAAGAGAGTTAGGATTAGATGGGCAAGTTATGGTTGCCTATGTCACAACGGAATGTGACAAATTTATTGAACGCGAAGAAAGAAGATTAGAAAAAGAGGCCGAAAGAAAGTTGGAGGCTGAGACTAAGAGGTTGCAGATTGAGGCTGACAAAGAGGCTAAGAAATTGGAAGCAGAAGAGAAGAAATTAGCTGCAGAAAGGGAAGCCGAGGAAAGAAGACAGACTGCAGAAAGGGAAGAGAAGAGATTAGCTGCAGAGAGGGAAGCAGAAAAGGAGGAGAAGAGATTACAAAGGGAACATGAGTTACGACTAAGGGAGTTTGAGTTTCAAGGCCATGCTCCTGAAAATGGTGCCAGTCCCTTTGCCTCTGATGCTACGGTTACTCAGGGAGCCTCGACCTCAGCTATGAACTTTCATTTAGATCATTTTGTTGAGAAAGACGATGATATTGAGAGCTATATAAATAGGTACGAACTATTAGCTACCACGTATGGGTTAGAGAGAGAAAGGTGGAGCTTAAAGTTATCTCAGGGACTTCGTGGGGCAGCTTATGAAGTTTTTGCAAAAATGAGCAGAGGTGATCAGGAAAATTATGACATGCTAAAGCAGGCTCTTTTGTTAAGGTATGAAAAGAATGCAGAGTTTTACAGGAAAAAATTTAGGAATGCTAAACTACTGTCAGGTGAAACCTATCACCAGTTCTCTGCACGCATAGAGACATACTTGGAGAAATGGACTTCTCTGGGGAAAACCCAAGATCTTAAGGAAATGGTCCTTATAGAGCAACTAAGAGAGTCCATGGCTCCAGACCTGAGAAAGTTTCTCATGGAACAAGGTGCAGAGAGGCTGGGTGAGTTGCTAAATGTTGCTGAAAGGTATCAAGCAGCTCAAGCAGAGGTAACAGGTAATAAAAAGAAACAGGTGGACAACTTTAGGGCACCACAGAACTTTAATAAATTTGATCCTAAGGATCAAAATAAAGGTAAGCACCAATTTGATAGGCCACGGTATGACAATAAAAATAAATTCCCACAATTCGATGAAAGGAAATATGATGAAAGAAAATCTTTCAACCAAGGAAAAAGGTGGTGTAAGAATTGTCAGATGGACAATCATGACACTGACCGTTGCAGAAGGAAACCTGTGTATATGGCAACCCTTCAGGTCAGGTCGACCTCAAGACAGGAGGAGGATATTATGTTAGATACCACTCCAGAAGAGATGAGGAAGGCACAGGCTGGAGATAAAACACTCAAGCCTTGTTTCAGAAAATTGTCAACTTGTCATACAACTCCAGGCAAGGGAGATTTTTACATGAAAAACAAGTTGATGTATAGGAAGACTGGAACTAGATCCAATGGTCACGGACAGCTGGTTCTTCCAAAAAGATACAGGACAGAATTAATAAGGAGCCTACATGTGAAACCAGATGGGGACCATGAGAAAATAGGTACCATCATTCAAAAGGTGGCTCACAATTATTATTGGCCCAAAGCAAGATGGGACATTGAGAACTTTGTAGAAAGGTGTAGTATAGCACATGAGGGAACACCCACAAGTGGGAACATGGATCAGGACCTGGACACGCCACGGGGCAAAATTAGGCCTGACAATAAAAGGAAAAATAGATTTGATAAAGTGGACCAAATGGAATGGGAAGCCCCTTTTCACGGACAAGCTTCACTTAACTGTTTTACAATGGCCACTATGCGGAGAGTGCAAAAAGATGTCTTACCCCAGGATAAGCCGACAATCCCTCAATCGGACTTAAACAAACTGGAGGAAGAGGATGTAGAGAGGAAATCTCTCATCAAGAATTTTAAGAGGGGAGAAAGCCCCAAAAGAAAAATTGGTAGCGGTCGTTTTGTGAATGAAAATTCTGGGAGGAAAAATCATCACTATAAAGCTTCAAGTGGAAGAGACCATACCGGTGCATGGACAAATAGGTCCACACAATTAAAGGTCCATATGTAGCTTTGTTAAGAACGTGGACTGATGAAAAGGCAGAGGAAAACATTACATCTTCATACCAATATGTGAATGAGCTGACCACTCGGTTGAAAACTGGCTGGAAACTTGCCAATGAAAATTTGAAACAAGCCAGGAAGAAACATGCTGCCTATTATAACAGGAAGGCGAAAGACAGAAATTTGGCTGTGGGAGAGAAGGTACTGCTTCTTTTGCCCGGGAGTCAGAATAAGTTACAAATTGGATGGCAGGGTCCATATACAGTTCTAGAGAAGGTGTCTAGAACAAATTATAAGATAGATAAGAAGGGGAAAGAAAAAATCTATCATGTGAATCTCCTGAAGAAATATTTGGAAAGAGAACATCAGGAAGAGACACACTTGTTGACCTTGTCCATCGCCATGGAGATGAAAAAGGAACCACTTTCATCATTTGAATATCCATTACACCCCTGTGAGACAGCAGCACAGGTGAAAATCAGTACACATTTAACGAAAACTCAGAAAGAGAGAGTGCAACAGGTTCTAAATAATCATGCAGAGGTGTTAACAGACCGACCAGGGCATACAAACCTATTGGAATATGATATGAAACTCATAGACTCCACACCTGTCTGTATGAAACCATATTCGATTCCGTTTGCTAAGGAAAAAGCTTTGAAGGAAGAGATAGACTATCTATTGAAGGAAGGAATTATTTCGCACAGTGAGTCTTCGTATAGTTCCGGTGTTGTACTTTTAAGGAAGCCCTCTGGAGAACATAGACTCTGTATAGATTACAGGAGACTGAATGCTATTACAGAAGGACAGGTGGATCCATTGCCGGATACAAATCAGCTGTTTGCCAGGCTAAATAAAGCTAAATATTTCTCAAAAGTGGATCTGAGTAAAGGATACTATCAGATTCCAGTAAAGCCTGAGGTTAGACCATACCTAGCTTTTAGTACCTCAGAAGGACACTATGAGTTTAATAGATTGCCATTTGGATTGAAGAATGCACCTAGTGTCTTCTCTAGAATGATGAGAAAATTATTGGATCCTCTGAATAATCCCTGTATAACAAATTTTATGGATGATATCCTTATAGCAACAGAAACATTTGAGGAACACATTGACTCTCTGAACATGCTGTTTGATCGACTTAGGGAGGCAAATTTAACAGCCCGACCAACCAAATGTTGCGTTGGATGTAAAGAATTGGAATTTTTGGGACACACAGTTTATCAGGGAAACATGACCCCTGACCCAAAGAATTTAGAGAAACTACAGAAAGCCCCGAGACCACAAACCAAGAAGGACGTGAGATCCTTTGTCTCATTATGTGGTTTCTACCAGAAGTATATCAAAAACTTTAATTCCATATGTGCACCTTTAACGGAATTGACACGTAAAGGACTTCCAGATCGCATTACATGGACACCACAATGTGAAATGACTTACCAAGAATTGAAGGAAAAGCTCACAAGTAAACCCATTTTGAAATTACCTGACTTAAGTCAAGAATTCATAGTAAGGACGGATGCAAGTAATATTGGGTTAGGTGCAACTCTACTACAGAAATCAGATGCATTGGATGGGGAATTAAGCCCAGTGGCATATGCTAGCAGAAAGTTGAATAAAGCTGAAATCAACTACTCAACTAGCGAAAAAGAATGTCTTGCAGTAATATGGGCAATAAAGAAATTCAATATTTATCTATATGGGAAGGCATTTAAGTTGCAAACTGACCACAAACCTTTATCGTTTTTAGCACAGGCTAAGCATGAGAACTCTAGGTTACTCCGATGGTCTTTGCTTCTGGCTCCATATAATTTTAGCATTGAATATATATCTGGAAAAACCAATCTGGGAGCGGATTTTTTAAGCCGCCATCCGTGTGATGAGAATCACCGTAAACCCCAGAAATAATAATAAATTTCTATATGTGTATATAGAATAAAGGACTGACATATAATGTCTGTTTTAAGAGGGGGAGGTGTCATGAAATATTCTAATCCACATATATAAATTATTAGGTAAATATGAAGCCTAACAAATAAAATTAATAAAGAGAAGAGCAATGGTAAAATGACAGTGCTGTCACAAGGAATGTACTCGAAATCCCCCTTGTTTTCTGCTTCGTCTGCAAATTGTAACGCTTTCACGTTGATATAAAAGCTTACTGTATTATTACCCGCCTTCTTCAATGAAACGTGTGCTGCATTTCTAAGAAAAACATTGAGACGTACTGCGTAATGACCTAAATTAATCCTAACATTAATTATATTACGTTACCAAAACGAACGAACAGATGGACAAAAGGATAGCGAGAGGGGAGGGCTGAAAATCAGGAACGCATGCAACACGCGACGCGCGATATACAAATGCTGGCATCACGCGTGTAAGTCTACAAGCACTAACTTTTTCAGACGGACAGTGATAAAATACACTACCCTTTCCCAGAGTTAGGTTTATAAATCATAACAGACTCTTATTAGAAAAGATAACATTAGATGGGTTTACGGTTGAAAACATAACAGTACCCAGACAGCACATCTTCCAAACAGGAGGTAGAAGAAATTGCATATTTTGAACGCAGCCACGTAGCTCCTTTAAATTAGTATTTTTGGGTTCCTTAGGGCTTGCTGACAAATAATATGTAAAACGTTACGCAAATAGTCCAGGAATTAATAAATTATACCCAAAATAAAATATTGGGGGTGCCTGACAGCATAAAATCATTTCTGCTCATAAGATTTTTTTTTAACGTGTTTGAAAAAAATTTACGTTACAGAAATAGCCTACCATGTAAACTTCAAATTGATTGGAGCGCAACAAATGAAAGCCTAACCACGATTGGTCGGGCTATAAATACTATCTTGGTTGTTGGGGGAGACGGGAAAAGATAACATTTTTTCAAACACTTGTCGAAACGTGGCTCATTGGCCAGTCTCGCTGATATACACACTTGGGAGCGTTAGTTCGAAACCACTTGTTTAAATACACTTGATAAAGCATCAGTGCGTTGAAGCCAGCTTATATTTGGCTCAATAAAAGCCTGGAAGATAAGCAGATGGAGATTTGTGCCAGTTTGTGCCAGAATTCATTGCTAATCAACGTATCTGTGTTATTCGTATGAATTGTGGTAAGCTTGAACCATTTAATATCTTTTAATGAAAATTGAATGTGAATTGTTGATTTATGCCTGTATATATATGTGTAGTTCAGTGGCAAACGTGAGGTAAAGCCTAAAATGCTCCAGCCTGAACGGAGGGTGTCGGAGAGAAGTAAAACGGCATGGAATGGCCAAACAGTACACTGACACCTGGATGATTGACTAGAAAGAAATAATGCTGGAAGTGCAGAGGCGTAGTAACCATTAAGAAGGGTAATACTGGAATAAAGTATTTTCAAATGAAGCTGACTGTTGGCCTAACGCTCTGAACGCAATGTTTGTGCTGTATTGTGATCAGTGTAAAAGAGAATATAAATTAGTTATGAAGTAGAAGGTACATCCTTCTTGATTTCAGGGACAGTGGTCTTGATGGTACTGAGCAGCATCTGGTCAGAGATTTGCTGAATCCAGTGTCGGACAGCATACTCCTTGGTCTTTTTAGCTATCAGTGAGGTGTCTCCTGAGCCCAGAGGAGAATTCGAGCAGAGGAGTCCTCTCCTGCCGCCATCACTCAAGATAAGCAGAGTTGGCCAGCTGAGCTCAACATTATGCCCCCTCATCTTGAAATAACTTTATAAAAATACTATTCAGAGGGGAATTTACTTGTCTTAAAATCAGGAACTTTGAACATCTCCAATACTGGTCCCTAAAGACAAACTATTGAAGTCATGATGACAAATACCAACAGAGCTTGAACAAAACAAAACCAGTATTACCTCATTTTACTACTACACAACTGACACACATAGAACATTTGTAATAATATATGTCACTACAATATTCATATTAAATACATTCTGTACATAACTTGTAATTTAAATTGATTGTGATTCCTGGTTCCCTTGTAGTTGAATCAGGACACATATTCATTCATGCCAGTAATGAATACATATTGTTATTTGAAAGTTTATTAGTGACTCTTTTAAGATATCTTTGTAGAGTGTTATATGTATGTGAGTGTCACCGTGTTGTCAAGAGTAGTGGATTAAATTAAATTGTTTATCTGTCTGTTGTTGTGACTTACACTTCACCATACTCATACCCTAGACACATAACGTAGCATCACACTATTCCAGAATAATTCTGACTGAGATATATAGATATGTGGTAGCAAGTAAGGTTATCTATAATACACTACTCTTAATAGATATAGATACCTTCACAGCTGATCTCAGTCAGTACACTAAGTTCCCTATAAGTATTTATAACATCCCACTTCACCTAATAGGTGTAGTGTTTTACAGATAACCTTACTTGCTACCACATTTATACCTCAGTCAGAATTATTCTGGAATATTGTGATGACTACGTTGAATGTCTAGGGTTATGTAAATGATGAAGTGTAAGTCACAACAACAACAGACAGATAAACAATTTAATTTATTCCACCACACTTGACAACACTGTGACACTCACACACATTTAACACTCTATAAGACTATCTTAAATGAGTCACTGGTAAAGTTTCAAATATATATGTATTAATTACTTTCACTAATATATATATCCTGATTCAACTACACAGTGAACCAGGAATCACAATCAAATGTAATCACAATTTATATGTACATAATTTATAAATATGAACCTTGTAGTGACATATTTTATTAGTATTATCCTATGTGTGTCAGTTGTGTAGTAGTACTATGAGGTAATACTGGTTTTGTTTTTCAAGCTATGTTGTTATTTGTCATCATGACTTCAAGTGTTTGTTTATCTTGGAAATAGTATGGGGAAAAGTTCCCAGTTCCTATCAATTTAAACAAGGTATTGTCCCTCTGTTTTACTATAATGTCAATTTTAGAGGGGGACACATAATGTTGAGCTCCTCTGGCCACAGAAGCTTATCTTTCGTGATGGCGGCAGGAAAAGACTCCTCTGCTCGATAGCTTCCCTGTGTTCTGGAGACACCTCACTGGTCGCTATCTGGACCCAGGAGTATGCTGTCAGCCTCTAGATTCAGCAAAGCTCAGACCAGGTGCTGCTCAATAACTTTAGGACCACGGTCCCTGAAACAAGAAGGTTGTACCTCCTATTTCAGAACTAATTTATAATCTATTTCCAGACTGAACACAATACATAACAAACACTGAGTTCAGAGCGGTAGGCCAACTGCTATCTTCATCTGAAACAATTTACACCAGTATACTCCTCCCTAATGGTTACTACGCCTCTGCAATTCCAGCATTAGTTCCTTCTAGTCAATAAGATAGGTGTCAGTGTACTGTTTGGCAATTCCATGCAATTTTACTTTTCTCAGACACGTTCTGTTCAGGTTGGAGCAATATCTAGGCTTTGCCTCATGTTTGCTACTGAACTACACACATATACAGACATAAATTATCAATTTACATTCAATTTTCATTAAAAAGATATCAAATATTTCAAGCTTACCACAATTCATGGAAATAATACACAATTACGTTGACTGGCAATGAATATGGCACAAAATCCGACCTGCCGCTGTCTCAGGCTTTTATTTAGAAAAATATAAGCTGAATCTCAACGCACTGTTGCTTTAGAAAGTTTATTTGAAAATGTGGTGCTGAACTGACGCTTCTAATTGACTATATTGGCGGGTCTAACCAATCGTGCCATGTTTACACAGCTTTTCAAAAAAGTACCTCTACTACTGTTTCCCCTAACAACAAAAAAAATTAGTATTTGTAGTCCGACTAATCGTGTTTCGCCTTACATTTACTGCGCTCCAATCAAATAGGATTTAACATGGGGACCTATTTCCCGTACAATGGTGGTTTCAAAATCTGCCACTGAGCGATTCTGATTTTGGTGTTGTCTGACACCCTCACTATTTCTTTTGGCTATAATTTGTTAATTCCTAGACTATTTGCGTAACACTTAACATATTATTTGTCAGCAAGTCCTAAGGAACCCAAATATACAAATTTAAGGGAGCTAAGTGGCTGCGTTCAAAATATGTATTTTCTAGGATAGTCGTGTATTTTTTTTTTTTTTTTATGTTTAGAACCGCCACCTGTCCTGCTGTACTGTCAGACTAATGTCAGAATTTTAGACATAAAACAGTAGAATGTCATGTTTCCTAATAAGCGTTTTGTAAGTTTTTAAACCTAACTCTCGTATGGGTAGTGTTTTTTTTATCACTGTCGATTTGAAAAAAAAGTTATTGCTTCTGGCCTTACGCTAGGGGTGGGTGGCATTAATTGTATATCGCGAGACGCGTGTTTAGTGTGGCATGCGTTCCTGCTTTCAGCCCTCCCTTCTCTCTATCCTAAGTTCATCTGTCTTTTCATCACGCCGTGTATAAAATGAAATTAATGGAAGTATTAATTTAGGTCATTACGCAGGGTGCCTAGCTCAAGGTTTTTCTTAGAAATGCAGTACACGTTTAATTGTAGAAAGCGTGTATTGATGTAGTAGGCTTTACTATCAACGTGAAAGCGTGAGAATATGCAGACGAAGCATAAAAAGGGGATCTCGAGTACCGTCATTGTGACAGCACTGTTCTTTACCATTCTTCTTTCCTTTTATTGAATTTATGTGTTAGGCTTTACATTTACTTTTTAATTTATATATGTGGATTAGAATTTCTCACGACAAATTCTCCCCACTTGAAACAGACGTTATATGTCAGTCTATAATTCTATATACACATAGAGAAATTTATTATCTTTCCTGGGGCTTAGGGTGATTCTCATCACACGGATGGCGGCTTAAAAAATCCGCTCCCAGATTTGTTTTTCCACTTATATACTCTATGCTAAACTCATATGGCTGCATCAGTAATGACCAACGGAGTAATCTAGAATTTTCATGTCTAGCCTGCGCTAGAAACGACAAGGGTTTGTGATCCGTTTGCAACTTAAATGCCTTCCCATACAGATAAATATTGAATTTCTTTATCGCCCATATTACTGCAAGACATTCTTTTTCGCTAGTTGAGTAATTGGTTTCAGCTTTATTCAACTTTCTGCTAGCATATGCCACTGGGCTTAATTCCCCATCCAATGCATCTGATTTCTGTAGCAGAGTCGCACCTAACCCAATATTACTGGCATCCGTCCTTACAATGAATTCTTGACTTAAGTCAGGTAATTTCAAAATAGGTTTACTTGTGAGCTTTTCCTTCAATTCCTGGTAAGCGAATTCGCATTGTGGAGTCCATGTAATTCGATCTGGATGTCCTTTACGTGTCAAATCAGTTAACGGTGCACATATGGAATTAAAGTTTTTGATATACTTTTGGTAGAAACCACATAATGAGACAAAGGATCTCACGTCTTTCTTGGTTTGTGGTCTTGGGGCTTTCTTTAGTTTCTCTAAATTCTTGGGGTCAGGGGTCATGTTTCCCTGATAAACTGTGTGTCCCAAGAATTCTAATTCTTTACATCCAACACAACATTTGGTTGGTCGGGCTGTTAAATTCGCTTCTCTAAGTCGATTAAACAGCATGTTCAGAGAGTCAATGTGTTCCTCAAATGTTTCTGTTGCTATAAGGATATCATCCATGAAATTTGTGATGCATGGATTATTCAGAGGGTCCAATAATTTTCTCATCATTCTAGAGAAGACACTAGGCGCATTCTTCAATCCAATGGCAATCTGTTAAACTCATAGTGTCCCTCTGAGGTACTAAAAGCTAGGTATGGTCTAACCTCAGGCTTTACTGGAATCTGATAGTATCCTTTACTCAGATCCACTTTTGAGAAATATTTAGCTTTATTTAGTCTGGCAAACAACTGATTTGTATCCGGCAATGGATCCACCTGTCCTTCTGTAATAGCATTCAGTCTCCTGTAATCTATACAGAGTCTATGTTCTCCAGAGGGTTTCCTTAAGAGTACAACACTGGAACTATACGAAGATTCACTGTGTGAAATAATTCCTTCCTTCAACAAATAGTCTATCTCTTCCTTCAAAGCTTTCTCCTTAGCAAAAGGAATCGAATAGGGTTTCATACAGACAGGTGTGGGGTCTATCAGTTTCATATCATATTCCAATAAGTTTGTATGCCCCGGTCGGTCTGTTAACACCTCTGTATGATTATCTAGAACCTGTTGCACTCTCTCTTTCTGATTTTTCGTTAAATGTGTACTGATTTTCACCTGTGCCGCTGTCTCACAGGGATGTAATGGATATTCAAATGATGAAAGTGGTTCCTTTTTCATTTCCATGGCAATGGACAAGGTCAACAAGTGTGTCTCTTCCTGATTTTCTCTTTCCAAATATTTCTTCAGGAGATTCACATGATAGATTTTTTCTTTCCCCTTCTTATCTATCTTATAATTGGTTCTAGACACCTTCTCTAGAACTGTATATGGACCTTGCCATCCAATTTGTAACTTATTCTGACTACCGGGGAGAAGAAGCAGTACCTTCTCTCCCACAGCCAAATCTCTGTCTTTAGCTTTCCTGTTATAATATGCAGCATGTTTCTTCCTGGCTTGTCTCAAATTTTCATTGGCAAGTTTCCAGCCAGTTTTTAAACGAGTGGTCAGCTCATTCACATATTGGTATGAGGATGTAATATTTTCCTCTGCCTTTTCATCAGTCCACGTTCTTAACAGCGTTACATATGGACCTTTAATTTTGTGGACCTATTTGTCCATGCACCGGTATGGTCTCTTCCACTCGAAGCGCTATAGTGATGATTTTTCTTCCCAGAATTATCATGCACAAAACGACCGCTACCAATTCTTTTCTTGGGGCTTTCTCCCCACTTAGAATTCTTGATGAGAGATTTCCTCTCTACATCCTCTTCCTCCAGTTTGTTTAAGTCCGATTGAGGGATTTTCGGCTTATCCTGGGGTAAGACATCTTTTTGCACTCTCTGCATAGTGGCCATTGTAAAACAGTTAATTGAAGCTTGTCCGTGAAAAGGGGCTTCCCATTCCATTTGGTCCACTTTATCAAATTTATTTTTCTTTTTATTGTCAGGCCTAATTTTGCCCCGTGGCGTGTCCAGGTCCTGATCAATGTTCCCACTTGTGGGTGTTCCCTCATGTGCTATGCTACACCTTTCTACAAAATTCTCAATGTCCCACCTTGCCTTGGGCCAATAATAATTGTGAGCCACCTTTTGGATGATGGTACCAATTTTCTCATGGTCCCCATCTTGTTTCACATGTAGGCTCCTTATTAAGTCTGCCCTATATCTCTTTGGAAGAACCAACTGTCCGTGACCATGGGATCTAGTTCCGGCCTTCCTGTAAATCAACTTGTTTTTCATGTAAAAATCTCCCTTGCCTGGAGTTGTATGACAAGTTGACAATTTCCTGAAACAAGGCTTGAGGGTCTTATCCCCAGCCTGTGCCTTCCTCATCTCTTCTGGAGTGGTATCTAACAGAATATCCTCCTCCTTTCTTGAGGTCGACCTGACCTGAAGGGTGGCCATAACTATAGGGTTCCTTCTGCAACGGTCAGTGTCATGATTGTTCATCTTACAATTTTTACACCATCTCTTTCCTTGGTTGAAAGATTTTCTTTCATCATATTTCCTTTCATCGAATTGTGGGGTTTTATTTTTATTGTCATACCGTGGCCTATCAAACTGGTGCTTACCTTTGTTTTGATCTCTAGGATCAAATTTATTAAAGTTCTGTGGTGCCCTAAAATTTTCTACCTGTTTCTTTTTATTACCTGATACCTCTGCCTGAGCCGCTTGATACCTTTCTGCAACATTTAGCAACTCACCCAGCCTCTCTGCACCTTGTTCCATGAGAAACTTTCTCAGGTCTGGAGCCATGGACTCTCTTAATTGTTCTATAAGGACCATTTCCTTAAGATCTTGGGTTTTCCCCAGAGAAGTCCATTTCTCCAAGTATGTCTCTAACCGTGCAGAGAACTGGTGATAGGTTTCACCTGACAGTAGTTTAGCATTCCTAAATTTTTTTCTATAAAATTCTGCGTTCTTTTCATATCTTAACAAAAGAGCCTGCTTTAGCATGTCATAATTTTCTTGATCACCTCTGTTCATTTTGGCAAAAACTTCATAAGCTGCCCCACGAAGCCCTTGAGATAACTTTAAGCTCCACCTTTCTCTCTCTAACCCATACGTGGTAGCTAATAGTTCATATCTATTTAGATAGCTCTCAATATCATCGTCTTTCAACAAAATGATCTAAATGAAAGTTCATAGCTGAGGTTGAGGCTCCCTGACTAGCAGTGGCATCAGAGGTAAAGGGACTGGCACCATTTTCAGGAGCATGGCCTTGAAACTCAAACTCCCTTAGTCGTAACTCATGTTCCCTTTGTAATCTCTTCTCCTCCTTTTCTGCTTCCCTCTCTGCAGTCAATCTTCTTTCCTCGGCTTCCCTTTCTGCAGCTAATCTCTTGTCTTCCCTTTCTGCAGCTAATCTTTTTCTTCTGCCTCCAATTTCTTAGCCTCAGCCTCAATCTGCAGCCTCTTAGTCTCAGCCTCAGCCTCAAATTGCAGCCTCTTAGTTTCAGCCTCTAACTTTCTTTCGGCCTCTTTTTCTAATCTTCTTTCTTCCCGTTCAATATATTTGTCACATTCAGCAGTGACATAAGCAATCATAATTTGCCCGTCCATTCCTAACTCTTTTGCAGTCTGCACAGCAGCAGATCGAAATTTTGCCAAGTCGGCCATTTTCTAACAGGTAAATGTATGTAATGTCTAACTAAACAATACAATCTGTAATTACTTATCCAAGGACACCACAGGCACTGAGAGCTCAACGTTATTTATTTCCACCCAAGGATACCTTTTAATTCTTATTATTCCCAATATATATAATAGGAGAAAGTTCAATATCCCGGGAGCGAGACCCCAATATATGTGGTAAAGTGGGATGATATAAATACTTATAGGGGACTTAGTGTACTGACTGAGATCAGCTGTGAAGGTATCTGTATCTAATAGGTGTAGTGTTTTACAGATAACCTTACTTGCTACCACATTTATACCTCAGTCAGAATTATTCTGGAATATTGTGATGACTACGTTGAATGTCTAGGGTTATGTAAATGATGAAGTGTAAGTCACAACAACAACAGACAGATAAACAATTTAATTTATTCCACCACACTTGACAACACTGTGACACTCACACACATTTAACACTCTATAAGACTATCTTAAATGAGTCACTGGTAAAGTTTCAAATATATATGTATTAATTACTTTCACTAATATATATCCTGATTCAACTACACAGTGAACCAGGAATCACAATCAAATGTAATCACAATTTATATGTACATAATTTATAAATATGAACCTTGTAGTGACATATTTTATTAGTATTATCCTATGTGTGTCAGTTGTGTAGTAGTACTATGAGGTAATACTGGTTTTGTTTTTCAAGCTATGTTGTTATTTGTCATCATGACTTCAAGTGTTTGTTTATCTTGGAAATAGTATGGGGAAAAGTTCCCAGTTCCTATCAATTTAAACAAGGTATTGTCCCTCTGTTTTACTATAATGTCAATTTTAGAGGGGGACACATAATGTTGAGCTCCTCTGGCCACAGAAGCTTATCTTTCGTGATGGCGGCAGGAAAAGACTCCTCTGCTCGATAGCTTCCCTGTGTTCTGGAGACACCTCACTGGTCGCTATCTGGACCCAGGAGTATGCTGTCAGCCTCTAGATTCAGCAAAGCTCAGACCAGGTGCTGCTCAATAACTTTAGGACCACGGTCCCTGAAACAAGAAGGTTGTACCTCCTATTTCAGAACTAATTTATAATCTATTTCCAGACTGAACACAATACATAACAAACACTGAGTTCAGAGCGGTAGGCCAACTGCTATCTTCATCTGAAACAATTTACACCAGTATACTCCTCCCTAATGGTTACTACGCCTCTGCAATTCCAGCATTAGTTCCTTCTAGTCAATAAGATAGGTGTCAGTGTACTGTTTGGCAATTCCATGCAATTTTACTTTTCTCAGACACGTTCTGTTCAGGTTGGAGCAATATCTAGGCTTTGCCTCATGTTTGCTACTGAACTACACACATATACAGACATAAATTATCAATTTACATTCAATTTTCATTAAAAAGATATCAAATATTTCAAGCTTACCACAATTCATGGAAATAATACACAATTACGTTGACTGGCAATGAATATGGCACAAAATCCGACCTGCCGCTGTCTCAGGCTTTTATTTAGAAAAATATAAGCTGAATCTCAACGCACTGTTGCTTTAGAAAGTTTATTTGAAAATGTGGTGCTGAACTGACGCTTCTAATTGACTATATTGGCGGGTCTAACCAATCGTGCCATGTTTACACAGCTTTTCAAAAAAGTACCTCTACTACTGTTTCCCCTAACAACAAAAAATTAGTATTTGTAGTCCGACTAATCGTGTTTCGCCTTACATTTACTGCGCTCCAATCAAATAGGATTTAACATGGGGACCTATTTCCCGTACAATGGTGGTTTCAAAATCTGCCACTGAGCGATTCTGATTTTGGTGTTGTCTGACACCCTCACTATTTCTTTTGGCTATAATTTGTTAATTCCTAGACTATTTGCGTAACACTTAACATATTATTTGTCAGCAAGTCCTAAGGAACCCAAATATACAAATTTAAGGGAGCTAAGTGGCTGCGTTCAAAATATGTATTTTCTAGGATAGTCGTGTATTTGTTTTTTTTATTTTTTATGTTTAGAACCGCCACCTGTCCTGCTGTACTGTCAGACTAATGTCAGGATTTTAGACATAAAACAGTAGAATGTCATGTTTCCTAATAAGCGTTTTGTAAGTTTTTAAACCTAACTCTCGTATGGGTAGTGTTTTTTATCACTGTCGATTTGAAAAAAAAAGTTATTGCTTCTGGCCTTACGCTAGGGGTGGGTGGCATTAATTGTATATCGCGAGACGCGTGTTTAGTGTTGCATGCGTTCCTGCTTTCAGCCCTCCCTTCTCTCTATCCTAAGTTCATCTGTCTTTTCATCACGCCGTGTATAAAATGAAATTAATGGAAGTATTAATTTAGGTCATTACGCAGGGTGCCTAGCTCAAGGTTTTTCTTAGAAATGCAGTACACGTGTTATTGTAGAAAGCGTGTATTGATGTAGTAGGCTTTACTATCAACGTGAAAGCGTGAGAATATGCAGACGAAGCATAAAAAGGGGATCTCGAGTACCGTCATTGTGACAGCACTATTATGCTGACGAGTAATTTCTAATTAATATCATCGTTCCAGGCAAAATAGAAAAAAAGGCCGAACATTGTGACAAATAACTGAAAGTACGGCGATTACAGTCGAAAACGAACAAATACGATTTTAAAATCGTTTCTTTGTATCAGCATGAGGAAACTTACATTACGTCCAACAACATATAGTCAGACATATTCAACTCAAAATGTTTGGTTAGTTCCACTGTTATGTCTAGTCTGAAAGAAGGAGAAACAACAAAAACATAGCCCGAGACAACAAGCAAGAAGTTAAAGGAATTTCAATAAATTACAAGTTTGCGGATATCCTCAAGATATTGAAAATGGCATTTACACGATCAATAATGTGAACATGAAGTACAAGAACCAGGAAATGTTTGGCTCAGCTACAATTTTAGGGCACTGAGTAATAAGTACTCTGGCTGAAAGATGGAGAACCACCAACCAAAACAACCAAGAACACTAGCCGCAGACGCAACAAGCAAGAAGTTAAAGGAACATTCATTAATTAAAGTTTGCTCAATCGACCCGCATATCTCGGGGTACAACCGAACACATTCATGAAACTAACGCAGACAACAACCATTACAAAACAATTCGAAACTCAATGTAGGTTAAGATGAGAGAGAGTAGGGCACACACAACGAGAGCACGATATGCCTATAAACGCTAACTAGATGCAGCATACCCAGCCAGAACCAAGAGAAAAAGATGGTGTTGGGGTTTTAAGGGGAGGGACAGTAAATAAACCTTCGCATGGGAAATAATGTCCAAACAGATTTCACACTGACACCCTAGATTTATAAAACAGTAGACATGAAAATACAAATGGCTGAAGGAAAAGAAGTCAGAGAGCTGGGGATGGGATATGACACATAATTGGAGGAAATCTAACGGATCCCGTGGTATAACACATTAGGCATTAAAAGGGTGTGGGTTATGTATAGGGGGGGGAGGTGTGTGGGTGTGGGGAGGATATGTGGTCGAGGTATATGGGGGGTGTGGGTAAGGTATGTGTGTGGGGGGTGTTTTGGGGGTTGGGATGGTGTTTAAATTGTGGTGAGGATTATGGGGGGGGGGGGGGGGGGGGGGGGGTATTTGGGGTGTGGGGGGGGTGAGGTGTTGGGGGGGGGGAGTGTGTTGGTGGTGGAATTCTAGCTTCTGCTGAACCCAGAGGTGGGACTGCATACTCCTTGGTCCATAAAGCGAACAACAGATGGAGGTCGCCTCAGAACTCAATAAAGTACGAGCATGAAGGAGTCTTTTCAAGATCATATTCCAGCAGTCATCCGCATAGATAAGAAGAGAGTAGTGCCATGGAGCCTTCAACGTTTATGGACCCCCATCTTAACACACATTATAACCTATAATTAAAGAGGTCGGAATTTAAATTGTTTTAAAACAGGAAACGAGTAACATGGATTGGGGGGGGTGGGTGGGGGGGGGTGTATAGTTGGGGTTTGTGGGGTGGAGAATATAAAAATTGTGGGGGTGGGGGTGGTTTGGGGGGGGGTGAAGTTGGGGGGGGGGTAGGTTGGGGGGGAAGGGGGGTGAGATTCCGCCCCCCCCCTCCCGCGGGGGGGGCCCCCGGGGGCCCCGCGACGAAAAGGGGTGGGGGGTGGGACGGAGAAGGGGGGGAGTGAGGGGGGGGCGTGGGGTGGGGAGAAAATTAAAAAGAGGAGGGGGGGGGGGGGGGGGAGGGGGGGGGGGGCGGGGGGAGAGGGGGGGGGTGGGGAGTGGGGTGGGGGGGGGGGGTTGGCTGGGGGTGTGGGGGGGGGGGGGGGGGGTGGGCGGGGGAGGGTGTGGGGGGGGGCCAAGGGGGGGGGAGGGGGGGGGGGGGGGGGGCGGGGTGGTGGCGGGGAGATAGGTGGGGGTGTGGGTGGGGGGAGGGGGGGGTGAAACATTGGGGGGAGGAAGCGAGGGACTTGGCGGCTTGTGTGGTGAGGTGGTGGGTTGGTTTTGAGACGCCCATGCAATGGGGGGGTTTAGTGGGAGACTGGCCAATTGTTAGGGGGACTTGTGCGGTCACTCAAGATATGTAGCCCGAATATGGGACCGCGGGAGGTCTGTTTATGGTCGCCATAAATATGCCATAACATGAGGGGTGAAGGGTAATCCTTCATAGAGGATCGGGGCTAAGGGGGGTAACTAGTGGGGGGGCGTAGCGGGGAGGGTTGAAGGCACGTAGGGGGAAGGTGTAGGGGTTCGGGGTGGGGAGGGGGGCGGGGGGTGTTACGTTCAGTCTCTGCGAGTAACTGGATCCAATGACGAGAGCGAAAGTAAGGCTCAGTCTTAACAACAGAGCGACGGAGGGTGGGTGGGTCCCTACGAGGGGTTGAAGAAGGGGTTCCTCTGGGGGTGGGGTGTGTCCCTACGGGTGGGGTAAACATCGAGGGGGTGCACAAGCGTGGCTTGAAAGGGGGAGAGTCTGCTCACACTGGCAGGTACACAACGTAATATTTGTCACACAAATCGCACTTCCTTATGAACGCAACTAGTAGCAACGGCTATCGCCAAGAATACTCAATCAGGACTTGGCCTTACCAAACGTGGTTCTGATCAGCAAACGTAGCGTCTGACACAGTCAGAGAGTATGTACCATCAGCACCCAGCAACCAAACACTACGAGTATGTTGGGAGAGGACAACCCGGGAGTGCAACTCCATAAGGTCGTGCCTCGGGGGGGATACACACACCTTAATTATGTCAATGGGAGGACAGCGCATCAATATGAACTAGGTAGATGTTGATACAGTTCACTTGGTATTGGTTCAGGTTTAACAATTATAATACTTCAGGAATGGGATAACACAGCACTCCAGCAGCATATTAAAAAACGCACAACCAGTTCAGCAGAGGCACCAGTAGTAAACCAACTCCTCTCTGGGCACTGTGAGCATGGAGAGACCCGGGGGGGGGGGTGCTCCGTATAATCAGCATGATAGAAAAAATGTACATGCATCGGGAAAAAACAAGAGACAATAAAACTCCCAATGGGGGACAATATCAGTTGGCCAAGTGAACCAGCAGGATCACCTCTTTGTCAGCAATGAGTCGGGTGTCGGTTAGCAAGTCAGTCAGGTTGTTCTACACTGACTAGTCGTAGATCACAGAGGAATCGTACAAGGAACCAGCGGAGAGGAATACAGGCTACCTACCGTCTAGACACTATTGGGGGGGGGGGGGGGGCTACTAATACACAACATCGGCAAACCTACAGTGAGAAAGCAAAGTAACAAAAGCTACTTAGATCAGCCAAGTCCGTCCCCATATCACTCAACGATCATTTGCAAATACTCAAAAACCAGCGAACACTGAGCAATATTATTTCGCCCCCATCCTCATCAGATCCAATAAAGCCACCAACAATAAATCTCACTACATTTAATTAAAAATTAGCAACTTCCATTAAATCATCACGAACGGGTCTACATATCTATAACTCTTTTGTTTCCGCATCCGTGTGGACCAACAGAGATAACATTCCTCACAGCACGCCCTCCATTATCAGCACTAACAAATCTACTATCCCTCAGTTCTTTAACATTCACCCTAGAGTATCACCAGCCCTCCGCCGTGCCGAGTCACTTCATTGTCACGCAATCGACCTACACACTCCATACAACAGCTTTCCAAAATTCACCACCCAGCCATCCCAGCGGTCTCATATCGCCCTCCAGCCTGAATATTCAGAACCAACAGCCCCGCCCTGCTACATACAAGGCCAAACACGACCGCTCACGACCACGTGACAGGTGGTACTCACATCCACAATTGGAGTCCACACTCGTCCCCCAGCAATACTGCACGATTCTCAACTTAAAAGTGATCAAAACATAACTACATGACACCGTACACCATGCACTAAGTTATTCAGACATACCCCAACACCTGGTATCGTGAAGCAATCGCTCATGACCCTGAGCTAAATCAGGGGAAAAACCGTACTAAAGGTAGCCACTCATACACCCTAAATACATGCACGTAGATGGACCCCCCGCCAATGTAGAACGATGACTTACCAACACTCATGGCACTGTCACTATTGTCACAGCGTCTTGAGGTGCCCCACACCATCCTCTGTATCTCTCTACGGCCACCTTTAAGCACCCCATCCTCAACCTCCAAGCCCAGCCAATATCGAAGGTAGCAATACACAATTAAATGTAAAACCGGGAAAGACCTGGCCAGCGCTTATAGAGCGGACACAACGTGTTTCGAACGACAACAAGGCCAGTTAGCTCCGTGGTGGAAGAGGTGCATGTGCTCAAACACCACCAGTTATAGTTTATAGTGGGGCATGCCACGAAGGCACACCAGTGCAATACGATAAACACCGATTTACCGACATCGTTCCACCAAACGTCTCGCTTTCAGATGGTCATTTTCCTATAGAATGTTCTTACAAGAACTTATATCACAAGGAGTGTCTTAATTAGATAGGTACTAGGACTGATGACATGTACAGACCCTTTATATTCACATCCAGCAGGGGAACGCCTTCTGCGGGTAAACCTGAGATAAAGATATTACTAACCCATTTTAAGGATCAATTTCAAAGCAATGATGCACCATAAAATATTGTTACTGCAACCTATCCCCCTTGCAAAACAGTGCACGATCTGCAACACGAAGTGCATCTAAAACCCAGCACTGTCGCAGTTACGTCGGTGGTGTGCCCTTGTCACAAAAGTTGTGCCTATGTGAGCATACAACGTACTAACATAGCATTGTCACTTTCTACAGACGCAACGCTGTTTTCTCGCTTTTTGAAGCGCTCTTTCAAAATGACTCCAACAATCGAGTCTGCACAGTCAATAAGTACACAAGTGGTCCTTATTCAAAACCCATATAACGTCTTCTTTGTAATTATTCTAGCCATCCCGAATGCCTACTCACCGATTGTTCAATCAGTCCTCGACATTTAGTCATGCCCACGGCATCTTAAACTTCATATGTTCCTAAGTACAGTCCAACTTAGCATCAGCCCTCATTAACCTAATTACTATAACTGTCAACCCATGATCTAAATGTCCCCACCAAGCACCATGTAAAAACATTGTAAAAATGTAAACAATACAACCAATGTAACACCCCCCCCAATGTTAAACAATCCCCTCCCACTCAGCAACAATACACGTGATCTCTGTTCTGACAGCCAACCTACTAAAAATACCCCCTCGCACTTCCCGAAAAAACACCTACCCAACCATCATGAGGATATCTGCGATCCAACCACCCATATAACACCTAAAGAGCAAGACACCCCCCCATTTTATACAACAAAAATGTGATATGATCCTAATTGTTCAGACACAGCCCTACGGCTAACAAATACCAAGAAGAACAAAAACGCGTCTGAGGAATGCCTGGTATGGAAAACTTTCCCAATACCCATCAACACATCGTCCAGGAGCGTTCGCTCCAAATCCCATCCACAATGAGGGATTACAGGAGTCCACAGGTGAGAGCCGCCGGATTTCATTATTCAAAGATATCAGGATATCAATGCAAACCCGATCAGATTACACGCTTCTTCAAATGCCGCACCACTAGGCCGTGGCTATGGAACATCTACCGGAAGACACCACCCAACGCCAGAACCCGCAATAAGGTAAACATATAACATATTACGAAATAACAAACTGGATATAGACATATAACACTATAGAATTGATGATCCGTACAAGAGATCGACATACAGCAGAAGTATACTGGCATCAGTTTTTACATACAAACAGGCCACTTAACTTATAGGCTTCCAATCGTAGAACGGCAGAAAAACGGATGTCAATCAACGTCCTAAAGAGCGAAGCTCCAACGATGATGGCACATCTGAACTGCTTCCACTGCTAACACGATGGTACAAGAGCTTCTGAAATACTGTGTGTTGAGTTGTTTCGGCACTTGACCTTCTAATCCAAAAGTAAGTTGATGGAAATCGGTACTTGGCCTTCTTCAGAAAACAACCCGTTTTCACCAAACCGCACTTGACAACCATCACAAAAACGACAGCACTGGAACCTTGACAGCAGCAACTTGCTTGACTTGCGTAAAAGATAACAGCAGTCCGAGTTATCCGGCAACATGTAACAACGCCGGGTACTGTCAAATTCTTGTTTCCGTCAAAAAGTTGAAATTTTGACTTTTACCGGGCAACGCCGAGTACTTTGAAAATTTTGAAGATGTTGACTGTATTGAAGAATGTTAATTTCTTGAAGGATGCTGATGAATTCTTGTTGAAAATGAAGTGGGTAAGGGACCCCTGTGACGGATTGCTAGGGGGCCCAAATGGTTGCTATCAAGTACCACACCAGCATTATGGCCACCAATGATGCGTGATGCCATATGATGATGGATGGACCACAGTGACAAAATGGTTACGCGAATATGTAGACACATCAAACAGTCATTATCACAGCAACATTCAATACAGCAATAGACGGTAGACAGCATTACAATGATGAGTCAGATGCATGTTATATTTCAAAGTGCTGTAAATGTAGTCAGGTGAAAAACTCCATCCCTTTCTATAACAGCCAGGAGATAACCAGATGTATGAGATCAGTTCACTCTCCTTAGTTTGACTTCAGCAAGACAGACACGTCTGCCGAAGTATAAATAATGTCCTCAAAAATATCCTCTAGATAATAAAGGTTTTTTCCAAACCTAGTTCATTTAACAAAGTAGCAAGTAATGGTCCTTGGGACATGCATCAACCGATGCAGTACAATACAGCGACATGTGAGCTGGGAAAACATCTCGTGACGACGACTTTCGAAGACAGGCTATGAATCGAAATCGCTCACGACCCAAAATCGATAGAGTTAATGAAAAGTCAATTTACCTTGCCTTCAGGAAATACACAGAAATATCACGCCTCCCGACATGTGGGAAACACTAGAGGTATTATCTCGAATAAACGAAATATCCATTAAGAGGACTACACATCCCTGACAGAACAAAAAAATAGCGGAGATCCCCTCTTCAACGAGGCATCTCTTTCGCCATTCAAATCGCTCACTCCACTAGTGGTGGGCGGAAACCGATCGACCAAAAAACAAGACAAGTCATGCGCAGTCCAGCGCAAAAAGACCACAGCTCAAAACTTAACTGCATTCAATACCAACGCGAGAAGACAAATGCTTACCGAGAAAAGTGACTATAAATTTCAAGCAGTTGTTGCCCTTGCGTTATAAAATAGATATTGTAATAAAAACGATGTTGCGAGAATTTATCACGCAACATATCACCACCTCCTCCCGATAAAAAAAAAAATGTGGAACATATTTTTTTTTTTTAAATATCAAAGAGCATGCGATAAGCGGCTCAAAACGCACGAATTATGCGCTGATAATTAATTAAATTGCCTAACATGAGGCTAAATATAGAGTGTCTGGTGGTGTCTGGTGAGGATATACCTCAACAGAAAAATAAATATGTCTCAAAAAAAATATTCACATCGGGGAGGTGTCACCAACACACATCACGTTAGCATGTAAACACAATATACGTATGCAAGTTACCATAATCATCATTAAACAGCATACTCTAATATTGTCTTTAAAAATGGATGTACAAATCTGATAGGAAAATTTAAATAGTACATTCTTTGACATGTAATGACATAAGTACATAGTAAAGTTAAACTACATGACGATCCAGGACATATGCTCTGGTATTCCGAGGGTAAGTACACAATCTAGAACTCGTCATGCTTGATACTAGTAAGGTAAGTCCTCAGCTCAACAATGACATTCTGAGAAAGTACAAGCAATATAATGCTAATTAATAACTAATATGCTTCATAAGGTACAATACATTATTAATAATTGTGGCTGTTTAGTAAACTAACGGCCCTTATATTAACTACTCAGTCCTCCTCTATCATCTTAAAAAACGAACAGAAGAAGATGACAACAAAGCACGATAGTGTGTACATATAAAGTAAGTACAGATGTGCTAATCTATTGTAGAAATATAGGTGTGTTATGACTCTGTAATATATGGAAATATAGGACAGAAGTATTAGTTGGAGTCATGTGGGCATCTAGACAAAATGTCAGCCATCACATTATCCGCACCACGGATAGCTCGTACCGTGAAGTGAAAAGGTTGAAGAGCTATAGCATATCGAGTGGATCTCGAACTCTTCAAATTCTTAGTCTGAATAGCTGTAAGAGCTTTCTGATCAGTCTCTAGAATGAAATGTGCGCCCAGGAGGAATCTTTGTAGCTTTAGAATTGACCAAACCATCGCTAACAACTCACGGTCTAAAACCGAGTAGTTCCTCTCTGCCGCATTTAGTTTTCTAGAAATGTACATAACAGGATGCAGAGTATTTGCATATTCTTGCATCAGTGCTGCTCCAATCCCAGTGGATGAAGCATCACTCCGAAGAACAAAAGTCCTATCAAGAGTAGGTAATCTTAAGATGGGAGGAGAAGAAAATATATTCTTGATTTGGTCTAGTGAAGATTGGCATTCTTCAGACCAACGGACCAGATTAGGCGAACCTTTCTTCAACAATGTTGAGAGAGGTGCCATGATCGAAGATAAATTTGGAATAAATCTCCCATAAAATTGAATTAAACCTAAGAGACTCCTAACTTGTTTCTTCGTTTTAGGAACAGAGATGTTCAGTATTTTGGAAGTATTGTGGTCTTCTGTCTGTCTTCAAGAGACCATGACCAACACGATGACCCAGGAAAGAGATTTCACCAAAACCAACAAAAGCTTTAGAAGGTTTTGCTGTCAAATTATTCTCACGTAGAGTGGACAGTAAGTCATATAACCCTAAATAGTGATCTTCCCAGGTATCACTGAAGAGACAGATGTCATCTAAGTATGCGATGACATCCGAACGATGTGACAGAATTCGACGCATCATGCGAACGAAAGTGGCAGGGGCGTTCATGAGACCAAAAGGCATAACATTCCATTGAAATAGACCCCTAGGTGTAGAAAAAGCAGTAAGAGGTTTGGCATGCTCTGCTAAAGGCACTTGCCAATAACCTTTAGACAAGTCAAGTTTAGTGAAGAATCTAGAATTAGAAAGTCTAATCAGTAGATCTTCTAACAAAGGCATCGGTTCAGCATCGAACTTTGTGACCTGATTCAATTTGCGATAATCAACGCAAATTCGTATGTTCTTATCCTTCTTCCGGACAATAACCATGGAAGAAGAATATGGTGAAGTCGATGGTTCAATTATATTTAATTGAATCATTTCATCCAATTCCTTTTCCACTTGCGACTGAAAGTGTATAGGAATAGGATACGGCCTAACCCTAATTTGATTATTGTCGGTAAGAATTATGTCATGTTCTATGACATCTGTGTGTCCAGGAATGTCAGTGAGAACATCCTGAAATGTTTGTAACATCGACGAGACTTGTCGATGTTCGTCACCAGAAAGATTAGGAGAAACAGAAACGTTTTTCCAAGATTCCGTGGAATGTAATGGAACCACTGGAAGGGGAAGGTTGACATCAGAGAAGGTAGCTTCCTCATCCTGTATGACAGACAGGGATGAATAATGACCGTGAGGTGCAGGAGCATCATCCGTTGCCTGGAAAATAGGCAGCAAATAGTCCGGACGTTCGTGAAATTCCGAAAGCATGTTTATGTGGAAAGTTTTATGCTTTCCATCAATATCAACCACATAGTCAACATCGGAAATCCGAGAGACTATTGCATACGGACCTTTCCATGCAATAAGAAGTCTATTTTCCCTACTGGGGAGTAGGACGAATGCTTTGTCACCTGGACAAAGTTGTCGTAGACATCTATTCTTGTTAGCAAACGCCTTGCCTTCTCTTTAGCAATTTCTGATGAAGCAGTTGCTAGCTTACATGCCTCAATGATCTTTTGTCTAAGAGCAATGACATACTCATATGAGGATTGAGTTTCATCGCTAATATCATCAGCAGTGATGAGATCGTGTAATAAAGACATAGGGCCGCGTGGACGCGCGCCAAAGACAAGTTCGAAGGGAGAAAATCCTGTGTGTTCATTAGGGACTTCTCTATAGGCAAAGAGAGCCGCGGGTAAAACCCTGTCCCAATCTTGAGGATGATCTTCAGTTATCTTACCAAGCAAAGTCTTGAGCGTTCTATTCAGACGCTCAACTAACCCATTAGACATAGGATGGTAGATACTACTGAGAGATCGTTCAATATGTAAGGTAGACATTACCTGTGACATACTCCTGACATACCTTGCATGATCGGCAGTAAATACGAATGTCCTTATTGACAAAAGGCCAAAAGAAAGCCGCAAGGACTCTCGACTTCGTACGGGCAAAACCCATATGTCCAGCACATTGCGAGTCATGAGCATGTTGTAATATTTGCACTCTCATGCTCTTGGGAACAAGAATTTGCGAATGTGCCGACGTAGTCGAATCTTGTACCATACGTACAAGTACGCCGTTTCTCATTGCAATCCAAGATTTTCTATTTGTATCCTGATTCGGATCACCTTTCTTCGCAAGAACGAAGAATTTTTTTAAAGAAGGATCTTCTTCTTGCAATTTTATGAAAGAGTCACGAGTGATTACTAAGTGACTATCTTGGCTATCAACTTCATTATCACTATTCAGTGAAGTTTCGGGTGTTTGTAGAGCTTGTGCTCTTGTAACTACTGCATTTGTAGCTTGCATGTTTTTATCTTCCCAAGCAGCAATCTGCTGTGGGGTACACTCCCTAACTCCGTGAATACGACCAATAATAAGGTCCGCAATAGGATTAGGTAAGAGACAAGCATGCACATCTCCAGTAAAGAAAGGAGTGGCAATGCGAATTACAGCAGTAGGATATTTTTCTAGAGTGCCGCCAAATGTGACACATTTAATAACCCTTCCTGTAGCACAAGATGGATCTACAAGCGATTGTCTAACACCAATAGTGGTGCATCCGGAATCGAAAAGTAGTGAGACCGGAGTATCATTAACAAGACCCTTATGTAGAATTAAAGAACCCCTCCCGTCATGCGCAACAGCAGCAGGAAGAGCGGGAAGTGGGTGACCACAACTCAAAGTAGTTATGGTACCCGGTTCGAATAAAGTACTGCATTGGGGGCATTTGTTTGCTCTCTCAAAGTCAAAAGCAGAACCAGTGACAGCGTCAAAGTTTTTACTATCAACAACATGATTACAGGCTCCCTCAGTTTCCTGTTGTACAGCATTAGCCTGCTGATATCTCTTTTTTTTTGTGTTGAGATCTACCCCGACTATTATTACCTCTGAAGTTATCAGAGTTATTATTATCTCTGCAGTTATTATTGTCTCTATTGTAATTGTTATCCTGGTTCGAATTCCAGTTTCCACGATTACTATCATGTTCACATTGATGCGAACATCTATTTGTTTGGTTCTGAGGTCTTCGGCAGGAATAACCTCTATTACCATATCCTCTTTTGAAATGCTTATAATTATTAGGGTGATAGTAACGAGTACTATCAGGTTGTCTCCAATTCTTCGAAGAAGAATCACCATGAAATTGATTTCCATGATTTTGACAGAAATTACCGCTACTCTTTCTATCAAAATTTTGTTGGAATCTACGACACCAAAGTTTTTGGCCATACGGAGCTGCCGAAGCAACTGGTAAACCTTCTTTCACCTTAGAGTTACCCATGGTTATGTGTGGGTGCGCAGTTACGTATTGGCAACAGAAATCTTCCATTTCTTTTATTGTTTTAGGTTTACGTTCATGAAGGAAAGCAAGGAAAGACTCATTGACAGACGACATGCCTTTGTCTCTAAGTATTAAGTCCATAAGTCCTTCATAAGTTTTTTCCGTCTTAGATAGTTCAACCCATCGTGAGAAAGTAATGCGTATTCTTGCAATAAACTCGGAGAATTCAACTCCATTTTCAGGTAACATGTTTTTTTAAATTGTAGACGATAGCCGTCTTCGTTAAGCTGATATTTCTTTAACAAAGCGGCCCTGACAACCTCATAATTGTTCTTGTCAGGTTCATCCACCATATTTAATATACTTAGAGCTTTACCTGTCAGTATCCTGATAACTGATAAAACATATTTTGCTTTGTCTATGTTATGAGCTGTACATGCTTGTTCAAATCTGTCCAGATAGAACATTATGTCATCACTGGAAGGACTAAATGTTGGTAACTTAATCTTAAAAGTATCATTATTAGCCTTACCAGAAGATGAACCCTTGTTTGAATCATTACCATTACTCATGCTCGTCAATTTCAATTTTTCCAACTCTAAAGCTAAGACCTTTTCTTCATGTTCCATTTTTTGCTTTCTCTTTCCTCTCATCAGACTCTCTCTGTAATCTTCTTTCCTCAGCCTGAGCCTCTTTTTGAAGTCTTTCATTTTCAGCTTCTTTTTCAAGTCTTTTATTTTCAGCCTCTTTTTCAAGTCTTTTATTTTCAGCCTCTTTTTCAAGTCTTTATTCTCAGCCTCTAGCTGTAGCTGGAGTTTTCTCTCCTCAGCTTCTGATTCCCTTTTTTGTTTTTCCATTTCCATTTGGAATCTTTTTTCATCCACCTGCATCTGCAGTTTCTTTTGTTCAGCTTCCATTGCTTTATCATATCGAGCAGTTGCAAATTCTTCTAACTTATCACCAGTCTTCCCAAGCAATTTACCCTGCTCAATAAAGTGCTCAAATGTAGACATGTTGTCTAACATATGAGTCCAAAACCTGAAATAATTAACTAATTTATTTCAAACCTAAGTGTAACAAGTCTTAATTAAGCACTTGTATATTCACATCACATTATATTATCCCAGTCTCTGTGGGAAACAAGTCTCCAATCAAAGAACTTGTATATGAAATATCAGCACTCAATTCTTGATCATAAGTGCACTTCTCATTCAATAGTGCACGACACTATTCATCATTCATTTATCATCAGTGTAGTAGTAACAGTGCATTAGCATAGCCCATTAACTAATTACTATAACTGTAAACAATGACTATGTAAACACATGCAGAATGTAAACATTGAAAATGTAAACAATGCAAACAATGTAAACAATAACAATGTAAACAATAACAAAGATCAGCAACAATACAAAAACGTTCGCAGAAATCAACTAAAAATAAAGCAGAAATTAATGAAATATCACAAAAAATGTGACGATATCTGCGCTATAATTAAACAAAATACATGACACCACAGTGTATAAACAAAAATGTTGTATGAAACTAAATTATAGACAAGAGTAGGCTAACAAATACAAACAAATCAAAACAAAACTAAAGAATGCGAAATAATAACGAAAACAATATTAAAACATGTCATCACAGCTAACATAAATAGCAACAGAAGTCGCTTAGCAAATTCCAGTATCGGAAATTTGCAAACCCTACAGAAAACGCTCACAATAGACGACCTCTATGACGTGGCATAATCTAACGGAGACACCACCCAACCGAGAACCCGCTGAAATATAAACATATAAATATACAAATAACATATAGACATATAACATATAGAATGAGATGATACACAGAAGACTCAGCAGAAGTATAAGGGCACAGTTTACATACAAACAGGCCACTTAACTTATAGGCTTCCAATCGTAGAACAGCAGAAAAAACGGATGTCAATCAACGTCCTAAAGAGCGAAGCTCCAACGATGATGGCACATCTGAACTGCTTCCACTGCTAACACGATGGTACAAGAGCTTCTGAAATACTGTGTGTTGAGTTGTTTCGGCACTTGACCTTCTAATCCAAAAGTAAGTTGATGGAAATCGGTACTTGGCCTTCTTCAGAAAACAACCCGTTTCAACCGGCACTTGCCCTTCACAAAAACGACAGCACTGGAACCTTGACACCAGCAACTTGCTTGACTTGCGTAAAAGATAACAGCAGTCCGAGTTATCCGGCAACATGTAACAACGCCGGGTACTGTCAAATTCTTGTTTCCGTCAAAAAGTTGAAATTTTGACTTTTACCGGGCAACGCCGAGTACTTTGAAAATTTTGAAGATGTTGACTGTATTGAAGAATGTTAATTTCTTGAAGGATGCTGATGAATTCTTGTTGAAAATGAAGTGGGTAAGGGCCCCCGTGTTTGCTGGTACCAGAATCAAACCAGCTTATGGCCACCAAATGATGCGTGATGCCATATGATGATGGATGGTATCCGCATGTCTGGTTTTGTGTAGTGTGCAGATGTGTTCAGTCAAAAACAATGTTCATACAAAAATAACAGGGCAATCCACATAGGACGTCAGTAAACTCACGACGTATAAAGTCAATGATTCTTGTAACAGCCGTTGACGTTTTTCTTCATTATTTATTGTGGACGCCACAGTGAAAAAATGGTTACGCGAATATGTAGGCACATCAAACAGTCATTATCACAGCAACATTCAATACAGCAATAGACGGTAGACAGCATTACAATGATGAGTCAGATGCATGTTATATTTCATAGTGCTGTAAATGTAGTCAGGTGAAAAAAACTCCATCCTTTTCTATAACAGCCAGGAGATAACCAGATGTATGAGATCAGTTCACTCTCCTTAGTCTGACTTCAGCAAGACAGACACGTCTGCCGAAGTATAAATAATGTCCTCAAAAATATCCTCTAGATAATAAAGGTTTTCCAAACCTAGTTCATTTAACAAAGTAGCAAGTAATGGTCCTTGGGACATGCATCAACCGATGCAGTACAATACAGCGACATGTGAGCTGGGAAAACATCTCGTGACGACGACTTTCGAAGACAGGCTATGAATCGAAATCGCTCACGACCCAAAATCGATAGAGTTAATGAAAAGTCAATTTACCTTGCCTTCAGGAAATACACAGAAATATCACGCCTCCCGACATGTGGGAAACACTAGAGGTATTATCTCGAATAAACGAAATATCCATTAAGAGGACTACACATCCCTGACAGAACAAAAAGACCACAGCTCAAAACTTAACTGCATTCAATACCAACGCGGGAAGACAAATGCTTACCGAACATATAGGGATGCTCTTCTCATGTGGAAACGATGAACTGTTGAGTCACAAACACTTAAAACTATAGTATGTACATGTTGTATAGTTTTTAGCACTATTTTTCACATTATGTTTGAATATATATGATGTTTTAAGTATATGTACTGCTTAAAAAGACACTTTTCTTGCTTTCATATTTGCAAAAAGCAGAAATAAGGTCTAATTTTTGACCGATTTCACGTTCAAAATTGCTGCGAAATCATGGCAAGTCCTTTCCAAATCTAGTTTCGGCCATTGATTGAGCGTAAATAAGTTTTAATAAAGCTTCAGTTTTAAAAAAAAAAAAACTACGCTCACCACTTAGCTACCGTTACAGGCAAAGTTAGTAATATTCTTAAGGCTATAGCGACATTAGGAGCAATGTTATTTTCAATAATATAACGAAGAACTTCAATTGCTCGGTGTATTTTCTGGTACTAAATTTGGATACTACTTTCAGTTCATTACATAGCTCAAAGGCATCAATGTCTCTATTTTTCTAACGACGTTGATAAAACGCCTTCTAGTTTTACCATTTGTTTAAGAGCTCATTTGTCGTCTCAGATTTCAATTTAGGGATGTTATATAAAAAGGAAAAATGTGAACTGTGATGTTCCCAATTGCTCACGAACCTTTCTCTTCAATAGAATTAGTTGCAACATCAATAATAAAAAAGAAAAATTCTATTTTGAATTTAGTTTTGGGATCCAAAATAGGTTCATCTCTTGCTTCATAGTTGTGTTGCTTTTTCTGCCGACGCAGTCTAGTACATTCAAACGTTGGTATCAAATCAGGATCAGCTTCAACTTTCTCAGCTAATGTTGTAGCATCAACAAGAAAATTTTGAAATGATTCATCATTTCTGATATTCTTAAGGCTTTGGAGAACATTTCTCAAAGTTGTTATGGCACTAGTCAATTCCATTTTTATGCTTTGCAACAGTTTACTAGCAACATTAATTTCGTTTAAAACATAGTGCCATATAACCAGACAACATAAAAATTTAAAAATCTCTGAGTTTTAGGGCAAGGGTTTCAGCTTTATATCTCGCCATTTTGTCTACTGACTCGTCATCAGCAATTTCTATCATTGCATCATAAAATTCCTCAATATAATATCTTAATATCGAATGGCCTCGATTCTAGATTCCCAGCGAGTTGTACTTAGTGGCTTGGGCATTAGAGTTGTAATATGTTTCTTAAGGATTCCCCAACGCAGTGTTGACGCTGAGAAAAACACATACAATTTCTGAACCGTTTCAAAAACTAAAACCCCTTCTCTTGATAACATCGCGGCATCATTGACCACCAAGTTGAGAGAGAATGAGAACAGCAAGGGATATAAAAAGCTCTCAGGTTCAAGTCCCTAATACGTTGTTGAACTCCTGAATGTTTTCCTTTCATATTTGATCCATTGTCATACCCCTGGCCACGCATGTTTGCGATTGGAATATCCATGTCTGACAATTTTCTTAGAATGCATTCGGTTAACGCTGAGCCTGTAGTGGCTTCTACAGCAATGAAACAAGAAAATGCTCATGAATGTTGATATTATCTGGATTCGTATTAACAAATCTTACAATTAGTGTTAATTATTCAATGTGACTTACATCGGGAGTACAGTCTGCAGCTATGCTATAATATTTAGCTTTCTCCACCATAGAAATTATTTCTTTTTTTATGGGTCCAGAGAGAAGAGCAATCAGTTCATTTTGAATGTTTTTTCCCAAGGTAATGTTGGGTCGATCCACGAGCTACTCTCATTAAATGTTCACACATGGCACTATCAAATCTGGCAATCAGTTCAACAAGCTTTAAAAAATGTCCATTGTTAGGGTCATATAATTTATCAGATGTTCCCCGAAATGGCAAGCATTGTTGGCTCAAGAACTGGACAATAGCAATTAGGCGTTCTATTATGCTCCTCCAGTGTCGAACTTCTGAATTTAATAACTTTTGTTGCATTGAATCAATTGTCTGTACTGATTTCAGCCTGGACGATAATTCAATCCACTTTGTATGGGACTCCAAGTGGTTTTTAGATTTTTCGTGTTCATTAAGATACACATACAAATGACCCCAATCATTATATCCATCAGTAGTGAGTGACATTTTATTACAGGAAAACAACTTACAGCAGAAACAAAATACAGAATCTTTTTCTTTTGAATACACTAACCATGATTGATTAATATGTTCTCCATTGCTTAGCTCCCTAGTGTAAAAATTTAGTGAAAATTTCCGACCATTAGAGCAGCGCGGAAAAACGAACTCATTTTTTGGTCTCTCTAGCAGGCCTTTTTTACGATTTCCAGTCTTTCGGTATCGCTTCAAGAAGGATTCCATCTTGCCGGATCAGTGTACCTATCAAATTCATCACTTAAATCTCTGGAATTTCGACATTGTTAGTAATATCTACGTTACTGGGGTCCGAGTTAGAAGTACTTGCCATGAGCTCAGAATCATTTGTTTCGGTACATTCGCTTATTTTCTTCTGTCCTACATCAGCTGTTTCAGTTTTTAGATATTTATGTGAAGCCCCGCTATGTTTTTGAATATCGCTTTCTTTTTCCAGTTTCCGATATTCGGCACCTGATAGTTTTTTTCTTTTATCGGACATTATATTTATTTGAATTTTAAAACTGTTTTAATAAACCCTACAATAAAATTTATTATTTAGTAATAAATGGGGGCTGAAGCACTGTACTAATTTCTATAAAACGTTTAAAAAACTTATTTCTCACTGTAACACATAGCACACTAACACTGAGCAAAATCAACTTCCTAGAATGCACACTCGAAAACAACTGAAACATTCGAGCCTCCAACATAGAACGGTCGATAAAAAGTAAATTCCTGATTCCCACGCCAAGTTAATTAATTCCCGTCTCTCGTTCAGCCATGCCGGAAGATTTATCGAGCCGGTCTTAAGTTGACATATGAACACGGAAATATAATCCTCTTGGAACCACTGTGGTTTCGACCAAGCGAATAAATTGTACTGATGTCCCTAAAGAAATACCTTTTAGTGCCTTTGTAAGAGAAGATAGCATTAGGATCGTATGGCAGAACTATTAGTGAAGACTTGAAAAACAGCAAAAGAACAGACCGCAGGTGCAATTATTTCTTAGAGAAAATAGACAAAATGTGAAGGAATATAAAAGTAAGGAATTTTAAAATAATCTAGACGAAACCTTCGAACACTCCGTGACACCATCCACAGAGGGTTTATTTCAGGAGCAGTTCAGGTTATTCAGTCAAAATCCTGGTCGATGACATTCCTACAAATGCCCGCGCCCGGGCTTGAACCTTGAACACCTGATCGCTAGCGCAGTGTGGTAACCATTACTCCAGCGCGGAAACCAGGCGGAATATTTTGGCGGGATTGTAAAAATAAGTAAAAAGATTTTTTGCCGCCCCCCCCCCTTTCCCCCAAAGCTTGCCACCCCAGGCAAATGCACGTGTTGCACCGTCGGTAGAGCCGGCCCTGCGTACAGATAGACAGATAGATGTATGGACCGAGAGACGTACAGACAGACATATAGACGGACAGATAGATAGACGTAATACAGGTATATAGACGGACAGCCATAGAGACAGGTGGACGTACAGCAGATAGTCGTACAGACAGACAGATAAATAAGTACGAGTAGATAGATATACAGATAGATAGATGGACAGACAGATAGATAGACGTGTGGATGTAAAGATACCTAGCACGATAAAATCATATCTCTAAGCATATGGAATTCCTCAATCAAATAATGAGATCAATTTGTTAAACTTGCTAGAAGCTGGAGCATACAACAGATGTTGATGTTCACATCTTGCAATTGATTGATCCTGCCCCGCTCTCTCCAGTCTTCTTCTCGTGTTGTTGCTATTCAATGGAGATTTTCTCTCAAGCGCCGTTTCCCACATTAGCAGGAAATGGATTGACAATCTAAAAAAAAAAAAAATGTATTACTGCTTACGGTTTCGAGAATCGTCTGCTATCTTCCTTTATGAAATTCAGGTTGTGTTAGTCCTTTGAAGAAATCTGGAACATTAATGCTATCTCGTTCACTTTATCCAGCCACAAGAAAATAGGCAAGACAGGAAATATTAGATATCAAAATTTGCACCATGATTGATGCTACATCGAACATACTGAGATGATAAATGTGTCTATTCATCTCTACAATTGTGTCTTCTGTTATTCACATTTAACGCACGTTTTTTTTATTATTTTGTCTATTCCTTGTAAGCGTTTTCGCAAGTTTCCAAAACGGTCTTTGGTGGTTCGGTTCGTGTGTACGTGTACGTCGCTGCATCCTCTTTTACTGAAAGCTGCAACAACTCCCTTGATTCACTTCTTCCTTTGTAATCTCTTTTCTTATATTCCAGTGCTCTACCACAATGTTTCCAAACTATATTTTTCCACTGCCGAGCACATACATGAAGATTTTTCAAATGCGATATCTGGTGGTTCATGAGACGTGCACGATGGTGCACCCTCTTCTACGGAAAGCTCCAACCGCTCTATTTTTACTTTGTTACTTTGTAGTCTCTTTTCTTATTTCCCATTGGTCTAATATATTCTCCATGGTCGAACATTCTCTTCTGTTTCTTCTAATACCATGCCGGCTGGTGTAGTAGTTCATATATCTCCACAAATGTCTGTTCCCAGCTCTGTTTATCTATTCTGTTGTTTACTTTACTACATTCTAATATCTTCTTTTTTCGGGGTTATGGAGCCGGCCAAAAAATTGTCCGACCCCGACTCCTGAAATTTTACAAGTCCCGACTCCAACTCTCAGCTCAAACTACAGTTTTTCACAAGTTATTTGGCACAACATTCGAAGTCGGAGTCCGAGGGGAAAACACGTTTGTAATGCCCTTGTGCAGCTATTAATCTTTCCATAGAAAAGAGACCGACATTAGAATCGCATCGTCCTTTAAGAAGAATCATATCTTGCAAGCGATACCCGACCGTCATTAAGCTACTCAATTCAAAATAACAACTAACGAGACTATAGCCACAGATGAGACCACTAAGTTATGTTTAAATACGAAATTTTTCATATCTAAGAAAACGATTAGAGACCCAAAAAATGTGACAGAACCTTTCGATTACTGCCAAATTAATATTTAAATAAATAAATAATACACATCAAAGTGTGTTTCAGGCACTTGTGAGACATAAAGAAGTAGAAAACTAGTCAACAGAAAAACAACAGAAGTGATAAGCTCACCAGAGAATCGAACCTAGGACCTTCCGAACGACTTCACCGCCTAGCTACGAGAACGAATAGTGGCTATCTTCTCTGCCAACTAGGAACCATACAAGTTACCTCCTTATTTATTTTAATTAATTTTTGGAACATGTACATACCTTTAAATAAAAACTAGCTAATTTCGTAAGACAAAAGATCGCCTCAGCACTGCTTTATTATATATCTACGTTTGCCCAAAATTGACCTGAGGTCATAGATCGACATACAATAGTTTAATAATCTATCATCCTTCACAATATCTAACAGTTGACAATTTGAACCATCATCTTGGTTTCATTTTAACGTGAATATACTTGTTTTCAACTTTCAATCCAAAACTTTGAACGCGTTTTTCTCAAAATAGGCTGTAGTGGAGATTTGGTTTGTTTTCCAGATCTCCACTACAACTTATTTTGAGACAAACGCGTTCAAAGTTTTTGGGTTAGTAGTTGACAACAAGGATAATTATATCATTTTAAAATGAAACCAAGATGGAGATGGAATAAACCAGTACTAAGGCGACGAAAAAGTGAAATATTTTTATTTCGTTTAAAAAAAATAAAAAAAATACATATATATATATATATATATATATATATATATATATATATATATATATATAATATATATATATATATATATATATATATATATAATATATATATATATATATATATATATATATATATATATATATATATATATCTTCTTCTTCTTTGATCCTTAACCACCGACCGTCAAAGCAGTCAGTGGCCATCACGCCTGGTGGCGTCTTGTAGGGCAACAACAAATTGATTCCACTTTGCTCAGTCGGTGGCCATCCTTCGTACAGTGCCCCAGCTCTGGTTCATTCTTTGCATCTCAGCCTCCACAGTCCTCCACCAAATTGTTTTTGGTCGGCCTCTCTTTCGTTTTCCTTCAAGGGTCCATATCATAGCTGTTCTTGTGATGGCATCGGGGTCTCTTCTGTGGACATGGCCAACCCAGCTCCAGCGTCTGCCAGATATGATGGTGTGCATGTCCTTTTGCTTGCTACGAGTAAGCAGATCTTGGTTGGTGATGGTATTCGGCTAAAAGAGTCGGTGAATTTTTCTTAGGCATGTTGTGTGAAAAGAGGACAATTTCAACATTTCCTTCTTTGTAACTCTCCAGCATTCCGCACCATAGAGAAGCACAGAAAGCACACAGCTCTGATATAATCTTAATTTTGTCCTTGTGCTGTACTGAGAGGACTTCCAGATGTTGTTTAGACTAAAAAAGGCTGTTCTTGCTTTGTTCATTCTGTTGTTGACGTCTTTGCTTGCTCTGCG